>JADRCC010557712.1:11399-43899 GCA_019843855.1 Hylomyscus alleni | reverse complement strand
GGAGAAAGGAAAATCCTTCATCTTTCTTTTTATGAACCATTAGAATTGGTTAAGGAAAATAAGCATTTATGAAACGTGAGTTATCATATATTGCTGTATCTTATCTATGATTTCATTTGTTTTAATATAAGATACAACTGTGGAATTAACGAAGCTCTGAGGAAGATTGTAGGAATCAGAAAGGATGGATGACGCCAGGAAAACCTGGTGCACCTGATCAAGCAGGCAAATCTCCTATGGGATCATAGATACTGAAGCACCAATTACGGAGCCTACATGGGTCTGCACCAGGTCCTCTGCATATATGTTATGGAAGTTTGCTTGTTGTTTTTGTGAACAAAATTTGTCTAAATATGAGTGCAGGAATATCTGACATTTTGCCTGTTATTGAGACTCTATTTCTCTTGTTGGGTTGCTTTGTTGTTGCCTTTGCTCCCTCCATGTGTGAGCTTTTGCCTTGTTTTCTTTTCTTTTTTTAAAAATCAATTCTTTGAGGTCTGCTCCTTTCTGAAGGGGTAGGGATGGAGAATGGATCTGTGGATGAGTGCAGAGAGCTGGGACATGGGGATGGAGGAGAAACTGTGGTCAGGGTGTAATATATGAGAAACACAAATACTTTAAATTAAAAAAATGAGAAAAGGAAAATTGCATAATACAATTACAGAATGAGTGTTAATATAAAGCTCTTCATAATCATAGGATAAAAACAAACTTATGAGTAGTTTACCCTTCTTATATTGTGTGTCTATCTGTGGTGATTTGTTGTAAAAGGCCAGCAAAACAGGCCAGAAAATATCTCTAATGAATTTCTAAATAGCCATAAATTAGGTACAGTTTTGTTAAAAATAGTAGATGTTGTTCCTTTTTATTCTTTTTCAATGAAGTCTTTTCCTCTAGACAAAAAAATTTCTTTTCAAAATAGTTCATATAGCTTCTTGTCTTTGTAATCGACTTAAAACTAGAGGAAAGGACTTGCCTCCACCAGCAGGATACCATTTTATTAAATTCAATCAAATGTTCTATTTACACACTTCAATCTTCAATAAAATCCAATTTTATTATTTGAAACCTATAATCTTCAGCGGAATTGAATAAGTGTATTTCACCAAAGCTGAAGCGCTCTGTTGTATTAATCAGCCAGATAAACTTTTAGAAAGAGGAGCAGGGGGGCAGTAAGGCAGGTCTGTGGTGGTCTATGCTTTTAAAAACTGTTTTAGTCCTTTTTAAAAAATGAATCAATTTTACATTTCACGTCAAAATTTAGATTAGTAAGTGTTGCATGAGGAAATGGAAATACTTGCATTTTATTACGTACCAGGTAGAGTGATTCATATTGAGCACAGTAAGGCAATACTAAGGTTTCACTTTACTGAGACTAAATAATCACCCTTATCTGGCTTTATATGACAGAAAGCATCCTGTTAGAAATTCTAAGAAAATATAAAGTATAAAATGTAAAATATAATGAATAAAGGAAATAGCACCTCACTGAAATTCTTTGACATAATCCTAAGTAAATTGTGTCACAAGATGAGGAATACTCAGTGAATATAACTTAGGCAAGGATCTCTTCAAGCATTGCTGTGCTAGGCACATCTCTTCTTTGTGCTATTAGTCTTTTGAAATTTTCAATGGACTTAGCAAGGAAAACCTACAGGGAAAGTTTCTACTTTGTTAGTAGAGCAAAGCAAATAGCTCTGGATTATGAGTTGGATGCCCTGTTTATAGCTGTGGATTCAGAGTTAAGTACCTATGTGACTTTGGGCATGTGATTTATACTTTCAACAAGTAAGGTACCATTCTTCACCTGTGGCATCCTTCAATTACTTCTGCTATAAGATTCAGAGAACAAATTTGAATTATCTGACATAGTATTTGGTTATTCAACTATTAAAGTTTGCAATGTCATTTCAAGATGCTCACCTCTCTCCATATAAACTTGATGCAATATATGAGTGATTTTTGAGGCTTGTTAACTAACTAAGGTACAAAGAATTTCTAATATTCTGAATAACAAAGTATATTTTCATCAACATATAAACATATAAGTTTAACACAACATGTATAATTATATATTTTAATCTACAAAAATAAGATTCAGAAGTAATCTTGAATTATATAATTTTAAATTTACCAGCAAGTCATTTAGTTCAATTTGTAACTAATGATATATTGGTGACATTTGTGTTTAACACATATGTAAAAGAGAAATCAATAAGGTAAGGTCTTTGGATTTGAGAAGTATTTGTGGAGTCATATGTATTTTAATACTGTAAATATTGTCCTGAACCCAACTGACCAAACAGAATATTTATTTGTCTTTTATTGTTTCCTAAGTGGAAAGTCCTTCTCTAGGCTATGGAATAAAATATCCAATAAAGTAAATGTCCTTCAGTGTACTGTAATTTAGGCTTAGAAAAGCAGATACAGCATTGTGATACTAGGAAAAAACAATGATCTTAGACTAAGAAAATGACAAAACCAAATAATTTAATAAATTTAAAGGTACTCTTTAAATGTAAAAGAATTAATGCTTATCACTAAATGAACAGACAACACTGAGAATTCAAGGTACAATATTATATACATAGGTTTTTTCTTTATAAAATGATATTTTCATTTATCTTCTTTATGCTTTCTTTTTAGGCAGATCAGAACAATACATGATTCAGTAACAGAGATGTAATAGACACTCTTCAGGAAATGTTTATTGAGTCATGGAATAAGTGATAGCTTTATTAGTTGTTATAAATATCACCTGTCTGTGTGATAATTTGAAGATTAGAATATGATATCATAATAAACATGTATGTTTGAAATTACCTGGATAAGTAGTAATCAATAAACACATGATAAAAAGAAAAATAATAGTGTATTATTTTGAAATATTTAAAATTCTGATTCTTCTTGCAAGATTATTTTCAAGTATGTTTAAGATATAAACATTCAAAATATATTAAAATTGATTTTATATTTAATTAATATAAAGGAATTAATCATATTACATTAAACCAAAAAAAAAAAAGAGTCACACACGTATAGTACCACCCCCAACAACAAATAATAAGAACTACCAATCATTGGTCATTAATATCTTTTACTATCAATAGACTCAATTCACCAATAATACAACACAACCTAAAAAACAGGATATGTAAACAGAATCCATCATTCTGATGTATACAAGAAACACACCTCAGAAACAAAGATAGACACTGACTCAGAGAAAAAGGCTTGAAAATTTTTTCAAGCAAATGGTCCCAGAAAACAATCTAGAATAGTCATTCTTATATCTAATAAAATAGACTTTCAACAAAAAGTAATCAAGTGATGTGGAAGGACATGTCATATACATCAAAGAAAAAAAAATCCACCATTATGAAGTCTTAATTCTGAACATCTACGCCCCAAATTTAAGGGCACCCATATTTGTCAAACAAATTTTGCTAAAGCTCAAAATATACATTGTTCCCCACACAATAATAGTGGGAGTTTGCAACACTTCACTTTTACCAGTACATAGGTCATCGAAACATAAACTAAACATAAGCACATTAAAACTAACAAAAGTTATGAACCAAATTGTTTTAACAAATATCTACAGAACAGTTTACATTCCTCAAAGAATATACCTCTTAGCACCTCAATGAATTTTCTCTAAAACTCACCACATAATTGGACACAAAACAAATCTTACCAGATTAAAAAATAAAATTGAATTAATTCATTGAGTCCTTGGATTCTAGCATATCAACAACACCAGAAACAACAGAAATCCCACATACTTGTATAAACTGAACAAGTCTCTACTCAATAATTATTTAGTCAGGCAAGATATAAAGAAATTAAAGACTTCCTAGAATTCAATGAAAATGAAGGCATAACAAACCCAAACTTATAGAACACTGTGAAAGCAGTGTTAAGAGGAAAATTCATAGCAGTAAGTGCCTTCATAAGGATATTTGAGAAATCTCCTACTAGGAACTTAAAGGCATACCAGAAAGCTCCATAAAAAATGAAGCAAAAACACACAAGAGGAGTAGAAGGCAAATAGTCAAACTCAGGTCTGAAATCAACCAAGTAGAACAAAGAAAACAATACAAAGAATCAACAAAACCAAGAGCTGGTTCTTTGAGAAAATCAGTAATACTAATAAACCCTTAGCTAAACTAACTAAAAGGCACAGAAGCAGTATCCAAATTAATAAAATCAGAAATGAAAAGGGAGACATAATAGAAACTGGGGAAATTAAAAAAAAATCACCAGATCATACTTTAAAAGTCTATATTCAACAAAATTGGAAAATCTAGATGAAATGGATGATTTTCTATACAGATACAATGTATCAAAGTTAAATCAAGATCAGGTAAACTATCTAAACAGTCATGTAGCTGGCTAAGAAAATAGAAACAATTATTAAAACCCTTCCAGCCAAAAAGAGCCCAGGACGAGAAGGTTTAGTGCAAAATTCTACCAGATTTTCAAGGAAGATCTAAAACCAATACTCCCCAAACTATTCCACAAAATGTAAATAACAGGAAGACGACTTGTTTTAATCAATGATACCACAGTTCCCCTAATACCTAAACCACAAAATGACTCAGCAAAGAAAGAGAACCTCAGATCCATTTCACTTATGAACATCAATACAAAAATATTCAGTAAAATTCTGGCAGACTGAATACAGGAACATATAAAATCATTATACACTAGACTTTAACATAGGCATACAGGAATCATTCAATGTACAAAATTAATCAACTTAATCGACTATATAAACCAACAAAAATATAATCACATGATCATACCATTAGACGTTGAAAAAGCCTTAGACAAAATCCAACATTCCTTTATCTTAAAAGTCTTTGAGAGATCAGGAATTCAAGGCACATACATAAACATAATAAAAACAATATAAATGAAAACAATAGCCAATGTTAAATTAAGTGGGGAGAAACATGCAATTCCAGTAAAATCAGTGAGAAGACAATGCTGCCTATTCTCTCCTTATCTATCAAATTTAATAATTAAAGATGTAGCTAGAACAATAAGACAACAAAAGGAGGTCAAGGTGATACAGGTTGGAAAGAAAGATGTTAAGGGTGAAATGATAGTATACATAAGCAATCCTCAAAATTCTACCAGAAAACCCTTACAGCTAATAATAACCTCAGCAAAATGGCTAGATAGTATATTAACTCAAACGAATTAGAAGCCTTCCTTCTGATTTAATAACAGGTTCAAAAAGAAATTACGAAAACAACACCCTTCACAATAGTCACAAAAAGTATAAAATATTTTGGTGTAAATCTAACCAAGCAAGTGAATAACCTGTATGACAAGACTTTCCAGTCTCTGAAGAAAGAATTTGAAGAAGACCTCAGAAGTTGGAAATATCTCCCATGCTCATGGATCGGTTGGATTAACATAACAAAAATGGCCATCTTACCAAAAGCAGTCTACAGATTTAATGTGATTCCCATTAAGATTCCAAAACATTTTTTTAAAGACTTTTAAAGAGCAATTTTCACCTTTGTATGGAAAAGCAAAAAATCCAGGATAGCCAAAGCAATTCTGAACAATAAAAGGACTTCTGGATGAATCACCATCCCTGACCTCAATCTGTACTTCAGAGCAATATTGATTAAAAAAAAATAGAAACAAACAAAAACATTTAGATTGGTCAATGGAATAGAATATTGAAGACCCAGAAATGAAGTGTCAAACTTATGGACACTTGATTTCTGTCAAAGAATACAATTACAGATGGTTGTGAGCTACCATGTGGTTGCTGGGAATTGAACTCAGGACCTTTGGAAGAACAGTCAGTGCTCTTAATGGTTGAGCCATCTCTCCAGCCCCACTTCTTTGCATTTTGGCTTCTAGTTGGCTCACTCATTAGGTGGAAGATTAGACTGTCAGAACATAACCTAGCAGTGTCTATTCCATCTTCTTGAGCGTGACACAAAGGATCATAGCTTATGGGAGATAAAGAAAGCATCTTTAACAAATGGTGCTGAGCTGAGTGGCAATCTGTATGTAAAAAAATGAAAATTGATCCACATTTATCACCCTGCACGGGTCAGGTCCAAGTGGACCAATGACCTCAACAAAAGCCAGATTCACTAAATTTAAGAGAAGAGAAAGTGAAAAATAGCCTTGATCACAATGGGACATGAGAAAATTTCCTGAAGAGAACACCAATGGCTCACGTGCTACAAACAACAGTTAATAAATGGGACCTCTTAAAACTGAAAGGATTCTGTAAGACAAATGTGAATAGAATAAAACAGCAGAGGTACTAATGGAATTAATGGGGATAGCATTTGAAATATAAACAAATAAAATGATGAATAAGAAAACAAACAAAAATAACGATGGCACTCCTAGTTGAATGACTCTTTCTAGATTAATTATGCAGGCTACTTTTCTTCTTATTTTATATTGCAAGTTTCTACTGAGTGCTAATAAGTGCATACCACTGAAGAAGTTTGCACTTAACATCTGTCACTCGCATCCAGCAACTGCACCTATAGGGAACTCTCAGAGAGATTGTTATTCTCCTTTGTAACACCCTGAATCTGTCTCACATCATTTACATACTGATAGTCACAGGCATTCATCATTTCATTATGCTGACGATTTCACTATTCTGATGTGTAATGCCTCTTTAATGAGGCTCAAAAAATACAATATTCCTTGACTTATGATTGCTTAACTGAAAAATTATACAAATTGGCAAAACCACTCCTAATGTATTTTTCCTTTTTCTTCACACTACACTTATACTTAACAGTGACTCATGAGTTCTCATCATGCTCCTCCGACAAAAGAAATGTTCAGAATTTGAGGTAGCATGTTTTAGTATCACTCTGGCTTGTGTGTATACTTGAAGCTCTATAGGAAAACTGTGTTCACACTGAAAGTAGCAAATGAATATCGATCACATTTTTACTACCCAAAAGATTGTATATTGGACAATTTCCCTTTAATATCATCCTGATAAGACTTCCTTAAATATAGAGAAGACCAGCTCACTGTTTATTCACTTTTATCCTGTTTTGAAGGAATATATTAAGATCTTTGAAGACCAGGAAAACAAGACCAAAACAAAATAAAGCCAAACAATCACCCACCACCCACCCAATCAAACCAAACCAAACCAAAATAAAATAAAAAAATCAATCAAGCAAACAAACATACAAACAATACCTCTGTGAAAGAATGTCGTTTAGAAAGGGAAAAATCCAGAGATAATTCTATGGTAGAGACAGAAGTTTTTAATGTAGGAATATGATGCGCTCTCTTCTCACTTAAGAATAGGAGCCTCCTGGAAGTCTAGAAGCTAAAAGGTGTCAATAACCATGTTTTTACTCTCATGAAAACTATACCACTGCTGGTGATTAAACATCCTCTTCAAATATTGAAAACCATTTCTCCAAACGGGTCATTTCTTACATAAGAATATAATAAGCAGTATGAGTTGGTCATATACTGTCAACTTTTGCAAATGGAGAAAGCTTTTGAATGAGGCATGGGGGGGAAGCCCACAGTAGAATGAAAACTATATATAATTACAGGAATAACAGACTTTGGTTACAAATGAGCTCGTGATTTAGTATGAGTCCCATAAACAGAAATAGAACAAACGCTAGGAACTGACATCTTTAGATTCAATGCTTCCCTCCCTTAAGTGTAGTTTCCATTCAATACATCTGAGATAGTTGAGGTTTTCAGTTTGTAAAGGAACAGGGAACTGAGCTAATTTAACACAGAATCATCAAAAAGAGTGATTCTATTTAAATGAAAGTAAGCACAAAATGGTTTTCATTTAGAAACAAGTGATGGGATTGCATATAGAAACTTAAAAGATACACACAATATATACATCCTACAATGTGAGAAGATCTCCATTTATTAAATACATATAAGAAAATCAGTTCTCTTCCTTTAACACTGGATTTCCCTTCCTTGCTTGACTAGTGCCTTTAAAGCTCTCTGTAAATTTCTTTTAGCTATGTCTAAATTTGTGAGACATCTACTCTGAAGATAATATTAAAGTTGAGAGCCACAGAAAAGTAATCTGATTTTATTTCTTCTGGTATTTTAAAATAATCACTCTAGAAAGTAATTAAATTGATTTGGTAACACAAAGAAATTAATCATTTGTGTATATAGTATAACTTCTTTCTTTGAGCACTTACATATTTAATATATATACACATATATAGGTATACATTTCCCTATGAAAAGTTTCAAAACATGAAAGTCACTTAGACAACTATTATGTCTTCTGTGATTAATGATCTCTATTTAATCTTCATAGTTATTAACATTGTATGCACAATGTTAATTGAAATCAATGCATTAAGAAAGAACATCTGAATATGGGAAGAAGATGCGTTGGGTAAGTTAAAAAATTGAAGAAAAGGCATTATGAGTAGTCATGATCAATATTCATTATATATGCATGTATGATATTTTCTGTAGTAAATAATTAAATAAAAATTGCATCTGCTTTTACTTGAGACAGCTCAGGAAAAGGTATTGACAGTCTGAGAACGTTTGTATTTTATCTGACTTAGTGAGTTTTCTATCATGCAAAGGTTGTTTATTCTTTTGGTAAAAAAAAAAAATCCACATCAAGATTTACATTTGCTTAATTCTAGATCTCTAGCACACTTACCAGAGCAAACTACATTATAAAATACCTGTCCCAAAGGACTCTAATCATCCCTGTATTTTGCATATGTTCATAATTCTCTTTTTAAAGAGATAGCATTTCCAAGAGACTTAGAATTATCCCCTTGTCTATTTTCATAAAAATGGGTTCCTGCCTTTCATATTTATTTTGGGATCATGTCATAAAGTGAAATAATTGTAAAAGTCATGGAAAGAATCAAGTATCTCCCCATGACAGTCACAGACTTGTCTAAAGCCCTACAAGACATTCCTTCCCATTGCAATACTAGAAGATATGATTTTTCTCTAGTACTCTTCATTGATAAGACACACCTGACTCAAAGTAATAACAAGAAATACAGTAATATGAAAAAACACTGTACATACACTGGATTTACTAATATTTCTAATGACTGTTTTAGATTAATATAGGTTTTATTTACATTTTAGGTACAGGGAAGCTGTAGCTATCAGAAACTGGCTTTGTCAAATTATGTAGCAATGTGTTTTCACAGTGGATCCCGAAGATAATAACTACTTCACCTCAGACTCTGAAATTTCAGAAAAAAAAAACTTTGTTTGTAGTTAGTGCTCATGTTTCATCTATTTCTCTATCTTTCCTAGTAATCTTTATTTCTCATGATAGGCATTCTCTGCCAAAGAGGAAATGAGCCAAATGAGCCAATTCAAACTGGATTAACATATCACTCACACATACACACACACACACACACACACACACACACACACACACTCATAAAGGGTAGTTTATTTGGGCCAGTTCTATACTCAGTGTGAAATAGTGTGCTAAGTTTTGCCTTTCACTTTTTCCTTATTGTTCTCTCACTGATTCATTTCAGCACAATCAGTTCTTTCAATGTTTTTTTTCCTCCTGAAATCCCTTTCTGATTTGATCCTGAACACTCTTGACTTCCCTTATACTATTTCTTAAACCTCCCTGACCTTGTTGTCAGTGCCTCTCTCCTACATACCTCATCCAGGTGAACTCAGTTTAGACCCCACTTACATTGCTTCTTATCCCATAAACCTAGTACATCTTTTCCGTTTTCTCCTAATATTTTATGCATATTTTAGCTTTCTGGGTGTTTTTAAATAGAAGTAAAGTGCATGCAGTGGTTAAGTATATGGCCTCTTGATTCTGCTTTGTACCATTTACCAGAAAATGGTTTACTTGACTCCTCTTAACCTTACTCCATCTCTATTTTCACAGGACAAAATGGAAAACATACCTAGTACATAAGCAGTGGAAGAGCTGGGGCAAAGTTGGTTTAAGAGTGACCTGCAATGTTGTAATACTGTTGCTACATTGCTCTTTTAAACACTCTTTATAAAAAGCAGTCCATTTGAGGATGGATTATGCTTTTAATATAATTTTACACCAAACAAAGCAAGCGTTTGTATACTGTGGTAACATGTTTGTATGACAGCATTCTAAAGAAATGGGAAATTTTGTGTGGACTCACTCTCTAAAAACATAAAGGGTAAGCAGGCATGTAAAATGATAATCACTATGGAGTCTAACTCAATAATAAAGCCTAAGTGTAGTATTTTTTCCATAGGAGGAGGGAGTTGTGGGGTGAAATTAGTGTCCGACACATTGTGAGGAAAGAGCTCTCACACAAATCTGTGCTCTCTAGAATTTGGGGTATAATTTTTAGGACTGATTGTTCTGACTCTCTAGACGACTTCTAAGCAGAAAATGGATGCATGTTAGTTTCTGAAGGAATCTCCCATTGAGGTCCAAAATCCTGTGGGAGACAAAAACATACTTGTCTACCTGTACTATGTCACTCTATGTGGGAATATTTCAGAGACTTTCAGACACCTCTACTGACATCATCTCACCAGGGGAACACTGTATTACATTGAACATCCTTTATTCTAGACCAGCAAGGTTCTTTGACACAACCAGATTATCTGCCCCCTTCCCTTACATAATCCCGTATTCTATATATATGTCAGTAGTCTGGTTAAGCATGTCCTTGTCATTGAGATGGTCAGATTTATGGTGATTCCCTTTGGACTCAGTCATTCATTAGTATTTCTTTGGAGAAAATGAAATTGGGATATAGTTTTCTCCTGTTGAGACTTTTGCTTGTACTCTTCTCAGAAAATAATAAAATCTTGACATAGTTTTATTTTGTGTAATTCCTCAGGCATCTACCTGGCCAGTAAGCACTCTAGTTTGGAATACCTTCTGAAAATGAAAGGTTATGGGGAAGATAGAAGAAGCATTCAAACTGAAAAAAAAAATCGGAAAATGCTATTTTTTTTCTGATCTCAGTTACAAATAGCTTCATCTTTGATTTATTCCATCATTTAGAATTAGAATATTGTTTCTTATCAAAAAACAGTTGAATTTACATCAAAATGAATATGCTGAGGATGTGGAATTGTATAATATAAGGGAACAGGTTATTACAGATGCAAACAATATGACTTTTAATTGAAAACTTAGATTAATTGAAAAATTAATTGGAAAAACTAGATTAGTAGGGGATGGTAGTACAAGCAATAATCTAAATATTTGGGAAAATAATACAGGCAGATGTACATTAGTTCCCAGCCTTCCTGGTCTATATAGTGAGTTCTGGAATAGTAGAAAAGTCACAATAACCTATATGTGCTTGTAGAAATTTCAAATACCAACTTCAACACTTTTCTAAGTAAACTTATATTGGACTAAAGACCAAAGATTTAAGAATGTATATCTTCTTCGCCTGACAGTGGCAGAGCACACCTTCAATCCCAGCACTTCGGAGACAGAGGCAAGGGGATTTCTCAGTTAGAGGCCAGCCTGCTCTAAAGAGTGAGTTCCAGGACAGCCAGGGCTATACAGAGGAACCCTGTTTCAAAAAACAAAACAAAAAACAAAACAAACAAGCAAAAACATCAACAAAAGTGTATATATATATATATATATATATATATATATATATATATATATATATATTTCAATTGCCATAAATTAAGGAGTAGACATATTGGAGAATCTGACTTAGTATTTTGTTTTAGTGAAATTGTAAGTGCAGATTTAAATAAAAAAGAGAGAGAAAGAGACAGAGAGATGACATAAAGAAAATATGAGACATTTAACAAATAATATTAAGAAAATATGTTAACATTTTTTTCCAAATTTGGGCCAGTTAACTTATTTAACATATTTTGTTTTCAGTATTAAATTGTCTTTAAAACAAATTCTTTATTCAGCTATTCTGTGATTACATATTTTTGTACTGGATAGACACTTCATAATAGATAGGTAACGTTTAAAAGAGATAAAATAGCTTAATGTTACTTACCTATTTAAATAATAAAGCAGATCTAACAGCCAGGTCTTGAATATAATGAAATATTAATTTATACATGAGATTCAAAAATTCAAACTCCAAACCCAAGTAGCACTGTACATTATATAAGGGTCTCTAATGGGAGGAGAGGCCCTTGATCCTGTGAAGGCTTGATTCCCCATTGTAGGAAAATGCTAGGGCAGGGAGTTGGTAATGGGTGGGTGGGTGAGGGAGCACCGTTATAGAAGCAGGGAGAGGGAGGATAGGATAGGGGGTTCCTGGTGAAGAAAGCAGGGAAGGGGATAACATTTGAAATGTAAATCACTAAAATATCCAATAAAAATTTTTACAGCTGTAAATTAATAGAATTTGAAAGGCTTTATTCTAAGTGAGGTTCAAATACAAATGCTCTTCTACTGAAAAGATAGATTCTATGTCAAGTAATTTTAAATTTTATCGTCTAACATTTTCTTACAATAATATTGTATTCACATACATTTCAAGCTTTTCTCTCATCCCTCCAAAGGATACTATTTCCACTCTATGATCTTTATGGGCAATATAAGAACAAAAACTTAATGCATAGTATATTTATGTATTTCTTGGCTTGACATTCAATTCTGCAGTCATCAGCTAAGCTGGACCAAGGTCAATCAGTCATATTGCAGATGATCTCTAATTGACTATCAGCCAAGATATTCATATATCCACTTATATGAATACATGTATACATATACACACATATATGAATACATATATACATATATATATATATATATATACATATATATATATATATATGAATTTAAATCCTGAATAATCCATTGTTATCTGGAATTAGCATTATTAAATCCTATCTTTCTGTGTTGCAATCTAAGGTCATATTTTCTTTTGAAATTCACAGGATCAAAGACACTATGACCCAGGAGAGATCAGACCACAGTCAAATAGAATAGTGCTCTCGAATTCAACCTTTTTACCAAGCATAAGAGCCCTTAACCCCAAATTACACTAAAGTGCTGTGGAATGTTAAGTGGCAAGTCCATTTATTTTTTATTTACAGATCACATCAAGCCCTTAGGACAGTTTACAAGTTTTTATTTTTCTCTGTAGTCTTGGAAAAGCTTAGTGTCCTTAAATACCAGAGGTTTGGTGAAAAGAATATTTGGTGAGCTAATTAGGCACAGAGTGACCCTTCCATTAATTGAACTTGGCACTACCATCATGGCCATTCATATAGATGAAAAGTATCACCAATTATAAATAACTGACCTTTTAGAAGCCTTTCATCCTAGCTACTGCTTAATAGTCTAATGAGTATTGAAATTCTTATTCAGAGAAAGTCTGTCTCTCAGATGATTTTATAAGGATTTTAATTCTAAAAAGAAAAAAAATCACATACCTAGATATTTTCTGCCAATGACATTTGACGTTTTTTATTTTGTTTATATTTTTTTCTAAAATTTAGTGATTTTATAGTCAGAGTTTTTTTCATACATATACTATTGTTTTTATATCTCCTTTCACTTCAAAAGTTCATAGTATTCTTCAACTAAGAAACAAATTTTATTCTTCAATTTTTTGGAAGAATTTGTATAATATAATATTACCCATTAATAAAAAAGTTATCTTAACTTATTAGACAATACTTACAGTTATCCACACCTGTGAGTTGTTTCAATGTTTCATTCAGAATAAATGTCACAGTAGAGGAATATCCATAGGTTATTTTTATCTCTTTGCTTTAGTTCTTATGGTTATCGTGCTCAATTCTGGAAAAAAAAAAAAGTTATACTGTCAAATAAAATAATTTCTGTGCAAATTATAAAATTGTAAGGAAAAACTACATTATTTTTTCTGAACACAATAGCTTTAAATACTAAGTGAATGTATAATGAGCAATTTTTAAAGGGAATTTACATATGAAGTAAAACTCATCAGCTTCACTGAGCTTATCTTACTATGTTTATGAATCAAACTAAATATCACCTTTCACCTCCAGTGTACTCTTTAAAATGATTCTGAGCTTATTATTTTAGGCATAAATATCTTAATAAGCAAATCTATGATATCAAGAAATAGGCTAAGTTTTACTTCTCTTAGCTAAATGAGTATCTGAAAACCTGCTCAATTATTTTGGTAAAATAGTGAATGAATTTCTATTTGCCAAGTAGAAATACAGAACTTGTTTTTATAATTCTTTATTTGTAAGTTATGTATATAGGTATCTAGTTAAAGAAATCCTACATATTCAAATGTTGTGTGATCTATTAAAGAAAACTATGAAAAAGGAGTATTGCATGTTTTCAATGAGAGGACTAGAAAGACAAATGTCTGTTTGTTTTTTTTTTTGTTTGTTTGTTTGTTTTGTTTTGACTCTCGGATTACTCATATACAATGGGAAAGGAGAGAACTTCCTTATGATTTGGTTAGATGTTTTTTAAAATTAAACAAGTAGCATTAATGGAAAAGATATACACATGAGAAGATTATTTGTTAATAAATTATTGTTACAGGTTTTCAAATCCAGTGGAATCTCATTTCCTAGGGAAGTATATTAAAAGAGCTAAGTTCTCAAGCCCTCCCCAGTGAAAATATTCTTGATGATTCTATCTCGTTACATCATGCTAATTAAAAAATAAAATGTTTCAATAAAAAGTAATATGTTGGTGAGATAGCCTAAGAACATTTGCTAATCTTGCAGAGGTAGGAGTTCATCATCATGTACACAAATTGAATGGTTAGAACTGCCCTCCTATGCACTTATTTCCACATGTACATGTAATTAACAAAAATATTCTAAAAAAAAAAACAGCTTTAAACATATAAATTCCATATAATCTTTTCCACCAGCAGGGCCAGATACTGAAGTACTTAATCTCCACGGGACTTTAAGGATTATCTCAAAGACCAGGAGAAAAGTCAGCTAAACTAGTAAGTTTTTCTTTGAAGTCTTATTCACAGTGAAAGAAGATAGTTTAGAAAAAAACCTCATTCTATGCTATTACAACTAGCCATGTCTCTGCCTCTCAAGGAAATTACTCGTGTCAGTCTGCAGAGGAATTTATGTTTTTCACATTCGAATGAGTTGATATATCTATTATGATTTTTAATTTACCATCAGTCATCTTTCTGATGCATGATGCTTTTTAAAATTTGCCATCACATAGTTGTCAATCTTTGCTGTTTAAAAACCTTGAGAATTCCAGTCATACAGTAATAATCTTTTGTATATTTCCATGTAACAAGATGACCACAAATTCCAAGTTATTTGAATGTTTTCTCATAGTGGAACTTCAATTATCATATTCATGCTTTTGTTCACATTTCACAAATACTGTTAATATGAGTCACCTCTACCTTTTATCTCCGTTAAATATATTATCATTCCTAATCACATACTTTTTTATTAAATGGTTTTTCATATAATTTTTATCATATTCTTTCCCATCCCCGATCTGTCAAGAGCCTTTGAACCTTCCTATCTAACTAACTTCATGTTCCTTCTCAAAGTATGTTAAATTTATCCTGTCCTAAACAATTAATTATTGCAGATTTTTAAAATCTATTTTTTCTAAAAGTTTATCCCAGGTTTCATTACATAAGTACAATGGGAGCATATCCTTCTTCAAGAGTGTGATTTTCATGATCTTTTCAAACTTCTGTTACTTTATAAACATTTTGAAACCTTCAATAGTTCATTATGCTCTTATTTCACTGTTTAAACATTTATGAGATTCTATTGTTTGAACTATTGCTTGTTTTTCCTTTTCTTCGGTCAGACAGATACTCTCAATCTCCTTACAAAGTTTTAAATACAATTATTTCTATGAAATGTTGCTAATCATGGATTCACTGAGGGCTATGTTTTTTTCCAACTGTTCGATGTAGCCATTCAGTCTATGAAAAATTTTGTGTGTATGTAAGTAGGGGATTTTAATTTATTACCCTTACTCTAAAATTATATTTCATTTAATGATAGAGCCTACACCCTAAGGGCTTCTGTTTTAAGCCTTTCATCTATTTAATTAGAAGTCATTCAAGAAATACTTCTTGAATGCATCAATAACGTAATAAAAACAAGAACTTATTTTTAGATTCTACACTACTAGTGACCATGGATGATCCCTACTTTAACCAGTTCATTTGAATCCATGTAGTTTAATTTAATAAGGTAATCAGTACTAAAATTATCCAACTTGAGCACTGTCAAAGCATACAAAGGTTTTCAGAGTCTTACTTCAAATTTCATTATGTTTTCCATGATGTTCCCCATGTTAATAGGCACACCTACAACTTCTAGACATGTGACTTAGTTGAAACTTTACAATTGCCCATTCAAGGATTAATTGCTATGTTATCTGAAAACTAGCTACAGAAGCATTGGGGTTTCTAGCTTATTTCTATGACAGTAATAAACACCACAAACAAAAGAAGTTTTGAAGGAAAGAGTTGATTAGGTTTACATTTTGTGATTACAGTCTGTCAATGTCTCAATTCAGGGAGGGAAATCAAGCAGGAGCAGGGACAGTAACTCTGGAGGAGTGCTGCTTTTACTAGCTTCTTCCCCATGATTTGTTCACCATATCTCTTTATATAGTAAAGGACCACTTCCCACAGAGAGACAGGCTCTCCAACATCAATAATCGTGAAAATGTCACACAAACATGCCCAAAAATCAATAAAATGAAAGGAAGTTTTCCATTGAGATTCATTCTTGCTGGATGATTCTTATTTGTGTCAAATTGACAGAAATTAACCAACACAAGTTGTCAGAAATTCAATAAACACCAAGTATCGGGAAAAATATCAATCATATTCGAACCTTATATGTGAAGCAATTTCTGTCTTAATAATATAATTCTTTAATTTGGAAGAGGGAGCAAGATGATTTTATCACCATGATATA
The DNA here is from genome assembly GCA_019843855.1 of Hylomyscus alleni. Lineage (NCBI taxonomy): Eukaryota > Metazoa > Chordata > Mammalia > Rodentia > Muridae > Hylomyscus > Hylomyscus alleni. The sequence continues at coordinate 26,997 of JADRCC010557712.1, read as the reverse complement.
AAGCTACTATACCAAATATGATCTCTAATATTGAGATTTTTTTTCTGATTAAAAACAGTTACAATCTACCTAGATATCTCCTGGAAAATAATAAAAAGTATGAACATAAAGTCAAGAAGAACTATGAAAGAATAAATCAGTATTGATGCACATTAATATGCCCTATGCATTTTCCTGGTCTTTTAACAAATGCTATTTTATACTAAAATTTTCATAAGTTTATGCAAATATGGTCAGTGTGATTTAGCTCTTTATAAGGAATCCTTTTCTTTTAGTTCTTTATCTTTCCACTCCACAGGAATAGGTGGGTCAGAGGACTTTATTAGCTTCTGAGTTCCTAAGCCACCTACAGCCAAAGTGACCATGATATTTCTATATTCACAGAAAGACTCAGAATGTTGCTAGAATGTTCATTTAGAATGTTTACATGCCCATTTAGAAGATTTGGTCATGGAATATTGTGGACGAGTGGGGGATAGTAACGAGCCAATTGGAGGGGTCAAGGACACCACAAAAAGATCTACAAAGTTAATTCTCCTAGAACCATGGGGCCTCAGAAACACTAAACTACCAAACAAAGAGGATACACATGCTTGACCTAGGCCCCTACATGTTTGTAGCAGATGTACATCTTGGTCTTCATGTGGGTCCCCTAAGAACTGAAGCTGATGCTGTCTCTGATTCTGACTCCCCTTACCTAAACTGAACTGTCTGGTTGGGCCTCAATGGAAGAAGAAACATTTCGTTCTACAACAACTGTATATTCCAGGGTGGGGAAGAACCCAAGGGGGACTTCCTTTTCTCTGGGGAGAAGGGAGGGTAATTGGGGGAGGAATTTGTAAGGATGGGACTGGCAGAAGATGGAGGACAATAGAGATGTTAAATGAATAAATTAATAAAAAGATAATAAATATTTTTATTAAAAAATTAAAAAACCCCAAAGACCAGAGAGACATTGTCAAGGTCAAAACCAAAGATCCTCAATGACATTATTTATAAAGTAAACATTTATGAATAAGCTTAAATATTTTAGTGGATATTTACAAACCACTATCACTAATACAAGAAATTCACAACAGTGAAAGTGCTACAGAAAATCATAAGAATAATTTAAGAAATATATTTATGATAGTATAAATGTGCAGTAAAATCAAGTATCTAATAACTTGATTCACTTCTACTCTTTACATTAAGATATATGATTGCTAATCCAATCAAAATTTTATTTACCTCAACACGTAATGTCCTAATTTAGATAGTAAATATTTGTACGCTAGAATTTATTTTTTTCAAAATAAATTGTTTACAGAATACACTGAGTCTATATGTAGAAAGAAAGTACATAAAAAGTTATGGCTCTGATTCTGGAATTTTTAGTTTAAAAATTGGTCATATTTGCACCATTTCACTTACTATCTCAAATAAAAGTATATGCAGAAGAAAAGTTTAATAACAAGTAATGACATTTGATGAATTTTCATGAAATTTTTTGGAGGCTTTCTCATGAATGTTACTTTGTAATTCCATAATGTTTTATACAGTTACTAAAGAAAATATTGGCTTTTACAATATCTAGTCTTTCAATCAATGATGTATGTATAGAAACTATAAAATTGAATCAGAAAATACAAAAAAGGTTGCCTGTTTCTTTATGGTCAAATCAAGGCAATAGGAAAAGGCATTAGAAAAAAAATATCCGTCTACAGCCATACCACACTGAACGCGCCCGATCTCGTCTGATCTTGGAAGCTAAGCAGGGTCGGGCCTGGTTAGTACTTGGATGGGAGACCGCCTGGGAATACCGGGTACCGGGTGCTGCAGGCTTTAAAAAAAAAAGAAAGAAAGAAAAAAATATCCACGAGACAGCTATACCAGGCTCCTGTCAGCAAGCACTTTTAGCATCCACAATAGTGTCTGGATTTGGTAACCACATATGGGATGGATCTCCAGATGTGACAGTCTCTGGATGAGGGGCTCTGTCAGAGCCTGAAAAATACAGATGTGGATGCTTGTTGGACTGAGAGTGGTGTCTGCAATCGAGGAGTTAGAGGACTGAAGGAGCTGAAGGAGCTGAAGGGGTTTGCAACCCTATAGGAAGAACAAAAATATCAACCAACCAGATACCCTAGAGCTCTCAGGGACTGAAACATCAACCAAAGAGTGCAACATGGAAGGACCCATGGCTCCATTCGCATATGTAGCAGAGGATCACCTTGTTGGACATCAATGTGAAGAGAGGCCCTTGGTCCTGTGAAAGCTTGATGTCCCATTGTAGGGGAGTGCCCGCGCTGGGAGGCAGGAGTGGATGGGTGGGGAAGCACTCTCACAGAAGAAGGGAGATGGGATAGGGGGGTTCAGTGGGGAAACAAGGAAAGGGGATAACATTTGAAATGTAAATAAAGAAAATATCTAATAAACCAGTTCAAAAAAAGAACAAAATATCCAAATTATAATCTGAATTATAAAACTCTTCCACATTAAAACCCCATTAAGCGAAGGCAACAAGCAGTTGACATATTTGATCCTCCATGCCAGGTGTGAGTTTTAATATCTAAAACTCCATTTCATCTAATACAGTAGTTAAAGTTTAAGAATCTGAGGAGAGAAAAAAAAGAACTTGAAGATGAACTATCTTCTCTCCCACAGTGAAAAAGTTAAAGTTTGCAGAATAATTATAGGGATAATGAAATAAGTATTCATGTATTTTATTTACAATGTGAGCCTTCTCTAAATTTTTACATGTTAATTCATTGAAATGGATTGATGAAGACAGAGAGGCAGGTGAAGTTTGGAGTCCTTGGACTCGTTTTTCAGTTTTCAACCAGTTATGTATCACTGATGTTTTCTTTTGTGTGTAACATGTTTTGGTGTAATATTTAATATAAAAAAAATCATGAATTTAAGTTACTGACTAAAAGTAATTGTTATAAAAGAACAGGTATAAGCATTTGTTCCAGTTTTGCTAATTATAGTTCATAACCTGAAGAAAATATTATAAATTATGCTAATTGAAAAGCTTTACCCACTCTTTCAAGCATTTGTTAGAATAAAATTTATACTTTAATTCCTTCAGTATATTTTAATCCTATATTTGTTTTTATTACATACCTATCTCAAAATATTCTTTGTACTAGGAAAAGACAAAAAGATATCATATTAGAAACAAATGTTACTAAATTAGTTTTCATATGCAAAATTTTATATTTAATTGTGTGTTGTTCATTTTAATATAAAAAAAATTAAATGCAAATATTTACATAAAATAATTAATGTTGTACAATTTTTTCTGCTGTGTCTCTTATTCCTTCGTTTCTGTTGTTCCTCCAGCCTCCCTTTTTGTCATTACCATCATTTGATTTAGGCCACAGCTTCTACGCACAATAGCACAGTCTTCTATTTATTATATCCCTGTCCAAACTCACTATCGAGAATAATGCCATCTTCAACTGTGACAAATGTTATGTGATAATATTCAAGTGTGTATTTCTGTAATTGTAATATATGCTCACTCCAAACACAAACTTTTACATTTGTCTTTCTTTCAGCCTCTGGATATAAAGAATCCACAATCCATGTGGATTCTTTATTCTAAGAATATTCAATCAAGATTATCTAGTGCCTTTAAGTGGAGAATTGCTGGGGAAGAAATTGAGGGGAAAAATTACAGTTAGGAACCAAAATCATGAGGTAAATATGACAATATATTTAAAATTTAAATATTAAAATAATTATCCTTTATCATTGGATAATCTAGCTATCTGAGTATATTCTTTCTTCCTCACACATTAAAAATGATTTGCACATTGAATAAATGATTTTCCTCTTACTTTGTCATAAGTTACACTTTCATAAATTGATAGATATATTCCTTTAAACACATCAAATTAAAATTTGGGAAAGTTTTATTTTATGTTAAAGTATGTAACTGGAACATCATTAAATATAATAGGATTTTACATGTAAAATTCAGTAATCCATGAAAGATCCATCTGATTATATTTGTTTGCATTTTCATCACACAGTGATAGAAATTTTGTGAGTGACCTGGAAGTATGAAAATAACAATATAATGAACATGTTTTTTATAAACATTAGAATATTTGTACAATGTATTAGTCATTTGCTGTCTAAGCACTATTGATAACAAGCACGTCTCCAAGTTTAGATCAATAGTAGTTATTATATTTTGATGTTCTTACAATCAAATATTTTAAAACCTTGGCACTCCCAATCTTTTCAAATGTCTTAGTCATGATTATAATAGATTTCAAAGGCACTTTTGCAGTTTCCTAAAGGCAGTTGATAGAATCTTTTACTGATTCTGGCACTAAATGATTTCAGAAACAGGATGTGGGCTGTTTTCCCTACTGTGGATGATGTGTGCCATCGTGTTAAAACAGTCCTGCCATCATTACATAGTTTATTTGTTGAACTTTTGAATTTTTATAATTCTAAATAATTTCAAAGGAGGTGATTTCAATGATAATTATTATTTTTCAGAAGTTCAACAATTATAAATTCACTTTACTGAGTATGTCAAAGCAATTATCCACCAAAGTGAAAACTGTTTCCAGGCAGTGTCACATGGGGACATTGTCATGTGAAATGACCCACTTTTATTACCAAAGCTTGATGTGTATTGTAAGGAAATTCTTTAGGACATTTCCATGTGCCTATCTCATTTCTAGGTTCCTATTCATCTTGCCATTGGTCTTCTCTGTCTTTCTACATACTCCTTTTTTCTTTCACTTCTCCAACCTGACTGGTCTCTCAAATTGTTATTTTCAGTACAGTATAAATAGGTGCCAAAACATTTAATACCTCACTGTGAGCAACTGACATATTTCACGTAACATGATCCCCAGTTTTATTCATTCCCTTGCAACATACATCATTTCATTCTCATTTATCATTAAACATCATGTTGTGTATCTATATTTCAATGTCTTTGTTCATCTACAGATAATGATCTACTACAATTCAACAATTTAACTACTGTAAATACTGTCAACATGTGTGATGAGAAGTATCCATAGTAAGTTGATTTTGAATATTTCAGTTGTATGCTCAGAAGGATACTGGATAATATTGAAATCCTGTTTGTCTGTTTGTTTTGTTCTGCCTTTTCATGAACGTTTATGTCAGCTTCCACAGAGATTGAAGTTGTATACATTCTCACAAATGAATAACTTTGCTTCACATCTTTGCCAAAATTTCTTAATCATAGGTATTTTCATGGTATGAAATGAAATCTTATCTTAAAATAGTCTAAATTCTCCATCAGAAGACTCATACATCTGATTAACACTTTTATCAAAGTATCAAGATAGACACCAGGGGTGGATAGAAGGAGGGAACTGGGTGTGAGAGCAGGTAAAGAGAGGGAAGGGATGGGGATCAAGTGTGAGGACTAGGGGCAAGAGAGGGTCGGGATAGATTGCAACAATTGGTGGGGGAGACATCTCTGTGACAGGAGAAGCTCCTGGGAGTCTATGGGGTGACCCTAGCTTAGACTCCTGGCAGTGAGGGATATGGAGACTGAAGAAGCCACCTCCTTTATCCAGGCAGGGCTCCCAGTGAAGAGATAAGGACACACACTGAACCACAAAACCTTCAACTCAAAATGTGTCTTGCCTACAGGAAGTACATAGACAAAGATGGAGCCAAGATTGAGGGAATGGTGGACAAATGACTTGAGACCCATCTCGTGGGCAAGAACCAATACCTGACACTACTAATGATACACAGTTACACTTGCAGACAGGAGCCTAGCATAAGTGTCCTCTGATAGGTTCCATACAGCAGCAGGCTAAAACAGATGCAGATGCCCACAGTCAAACATTAAGTGGAGATCTGGAAGTCTTGGAGAAGAGTAAGGAATAGGAAACCGTAAGAAAACCTACAGTGTCAACTAACTTGGGCCCACTGAGGAGTCACAGAGACATAATCACCATTAAAGAGCATACGAGGCATGGACTTAGACTCGATGCAGATTTGTAACAGATGTTCAGCTTTGTTTTCATGTGGGTCCTCTAACAATTAGAGCAGTGGCTTTTTCTTTGATGCCTGCCTTTGGATCTACTTCCAATAGTGGAACTGGAACTGCCTTGTCTGGCCTCACTGGAAAAAGATTTGGCTAGTTCCGTAGTGACTTGATGTGCAAGGGTGGGTTGGTTTCCATATGAGAGTTCCCCTTCTCTAAGAAAAAGCAGAGGGTTTAATATGGGGAGGGATTTGTAAGGGTGGAATTTAGAGGAGAGGAGGGAAGAGGCTGCAATTGGGATGTAAAGTGGAGAGAGAGAGAGAAAGAGAGAGAGAGAGAGAGAGAGAGAGAGAGAGAGAGAGACAGAGACAGAGACAGAGACAGAGACAGAGACAGAGACAGACAGAGACAGAGAGACAGAGACAGAGAGATAGAGAGAGGAAAAAGAGGATAAGTAAGAGGAGGATGAAGACAAGGAGGAGGAAGAAGGGGAGGAGGAGGAAGAAGAGGAAGAGGGGAAGGAGGAAGAGGAGGAAGAGTAGGAGAAGGAGGAGGAGGAGGAAGAGGAGGAGGAGGAGGAGAAAGTGACCCAGACATAGGGTCCCTTGCAATAAAAAAACACATAGAAAGTAGCAGTAATTAGTTAAAACCCTTCGTGCTCTCAGAGGGTCACACCCCCACACTCTCAGCCACTCAACATAGCCCTCTGGATTTGTGAATGAAAGAAACACACACACATACACACAAACCACTAGCCGTATAGAAATAGAGTCCAAGAATTTGAAGTAAACAAAGAGCAGAAATGTATGGACAGAGATGGAACTAGAAAAAGAAGGAAGAGGGAAATGATGTAATTCAATTTTTTTATTAATCATTTTATTTGTTTACATTTCTAATGTTATCTTCCTTCCCAGTCTCCCCATCATGAACCTCCACCATCTCCCCCTCCTCTTTTCCTCTAGGAGGGTGCTCCCCAACACATCCACCCACTTGCTCCTGCCTTACCTCTCTGGAAAATTAAGCCTCCACAGGACCAAGCGCCTCCCCTTCCACTGAAGTCAGATGAGGTACTCCTACACTACATTTATACTGGGAGCCATGGATTAATCTGGTTGGCAGTCCCTGGGAGCTCTGAGAACTGTAGTTAGTCGATACTGTTGTTCTTCCTATATGGGGTTACAATCTCCAGCAGCTCCTTCAGTCCTTCCCCTAATTCTCCCATTGGGGTTTCCAGGCTCAGTTCAATGATTGACTGTGAGTATCTTATCTGACTTAGTTAGGTGCTGGCAGAGCCTCTCAGAAGACAGTCATACCAGGCTCCTGTCTGCAAGCACATCTTGGCATCAGTTGGGGTTTGGTGTCTGTGGATGGAATGGACTGTATGGTGGGCAGTCCCTGGATGGCTTTTCCTTCAGCCTCTGCTTCATTTTTGTCTCTGAATTTCCTTTAGACAGGGACAATTCTGGGTTAAAATATTTAGACCTGAAAGGACTTTCATGGTCTGTATTCAACTGATAAGTAGATCTTAGTCCAAAAACTCAGAATACCCATGATACAACTCACAGACCATATGAAACTTAACGAGAACACAAGCCAGAGTGCAGATGCTTCAAATCCACTTAGAATGGGGGAAAAAATCAGGGGAGGCAGAGGGAGAAAGGAATCTAGGTGCAAGAGGTGAGAGGGAGGAAAAAGGGGAGTACGACTGGGAATGGGAAAGACAGGAGAGAAGTCCAGAGGGCCAGGAGGATGAACAGAAATATGTAGCAGTTTGGGGTGGAAAACTTGGGGAACCACTAGAAAGTCCCAGATGCCAGGGATGCAACGGATTCCCAGGACCCAATGCGGATGACATTAGCCAAAATACTCAACAGCAAGGAGAACAAACCTGAAAAGACCTCTAGTACATAGATATGGGCCCTGGTGGAGGGTTGGGGCCACCCACCCATCTAAAAAAATTAACCCAGATGTAACTCAAATTTAATTTGCAATAAATTACTATGTTCTAAATGAGTTAGTCATTAATTTATATTGCATTTAAGATTGGCAATATAAATGAGCCAGACTTGTGAAACTAGAAATCAGACAAATGACACTAACTACAATAACAACCAGAAGTACCAGCAGTAGCTTTAGTTCATATCTGGACTGTTCCCCTCTCTTCGGTATAATGTATGACCATTGCATTCTGCTTAAGCCTAGTGTTTGACTGCAACAGCAGCACCGTTCAATACATACTCACTTCTTAAACTCTCTAATTTACAGCCTTAATTCATGAGTTTATTTGTTATTTCATATATCTGGCAAACTAAACTATAATGTGCTGACTTGCAATAGGTATTGAAAGTATACAGTAAACTATCTTGCAAGTATTGCATACTTTAAAATTATTGCTTGCTTTTCATTGAATCGAAAGCCATATTGCTTGGTATCTAACACATGAAAGATAGTTTCATCACTGACCTACAATAACATCCAATTTCCACCCATTAACGCGAGCTCAAATCCAATATAACTTGGACATTGTTGGATGGGAAGCATAATGAAATGGAGATGAAATATGATCACTCCTGAGATGTTGAGTAATGAAGCACATCACGTGACACAAGCTAATGATCAAGGAAAGTAATATCGCCGCGTACTGGGAACCTGTAACATCTCTAAGCAATTTTGTACAAAAGTAGGTATTTGATGAGTTCTGTGTTTATAAGGAAGGTGACTCACAAAGGGACAGTCACTTGACAGAACCCCCTTTAAAGCACCAGTGTAACGACTGAGCTTTCTTTACCAACATGGGAGGTGAGTGGTCGTTCTAGCAATGGACCTTTAACTGGGTCACTGTGAATGGAAAGGGCTGCTGAGAAGAGCCAGTGCAGCCAAGGACGAGCCGAGTGAGTTGGGAAGGATATGAAAGCATCTGGAGTATGATGGCCCTCTTGATCAGTTCTTCCTTTTTCTAAATCAGTAGTCACTCTACAGATGTATATAAATCAGAGTACATCAGGGAGCCCTTGTTCGGGAAGCATGTTGAGAGCTCCTGGAGTGACCCGTTGTGGAGCAGTTGTTCCAACTCACACTGCTTATTATGATAGAGAGATTTATTTCCTGACAGCTGACAGAGTGCCCTGCAAGAGCTGGCAATCCCTAGTGTAGCTGCCTCCGTAGCTCCAGGAAGAAGTTCTCTGAACTCGAAAGCTCTGAGCCTTGCCTTTATGTTAAAATGACTATTTTAGTACTTTGAAAGATCTAAGTGGCTTATTCTCTCATCTTTTAAAAATTCAAAACCCCTCCTTCTTACCTCCTTTAAGCACAAATCTTCCTTCATCGCTGTATTTCTCATGCTTTTTTAGCCTGCTGTTTTCTTTTATGCAGGAATCTTTCCCTCTGGAATAGAGCTAAAGTAAAACTAAGCAGGCCTATTCACTACTGCAATTCTAAGGTGATCTCCCAGTATCATTACAAAGAACTTATCAAACTCTGGACTCCACTACTTGACCAATAAAGTCATATGCAGCAGCTAACCCGAAAAAACTGAAATGAAAGTCATGTACTAGCTATGTAATCATTAAATGCCCCAAATTTGATAAAAGATTGATAGATCTTAGTATTTATAAATTAAATGAATTCATTATAATGTACTTAAATTTTGCTTTAAATATATATATTTCTAAGTGTACAGCTTAACACATTTCAATATTACACATAGTGGTTCTAGTACAAATGTAATTACTGTTACCCATAATTCCTTATTAGGGAAGTTTTATGTAAATAATTACAGATTTTATTGTTACTTTTACTTACCAAGAAATATAGATGGATTTTTTCAAATCAATTCTAACTGTAATATATTTAGTATTACAATTATTTTATTAAAATACATCTTTATTATATTAAAATTACATTTTAAAGAGGTTTATTCTTTTAGATAAATTAGTATGTACATCCTATATATATCTAGAATCTATATTTGTGGATCAATTTTGTAAATTATATGTTAATAACTAAATACACAAGATCTATTGTCAATAGGAACAAAACAATAACACAGGATAATTATAATATACTAATATTAAAGGCAATGTATATATGAATATATAGGGCATAATAAGTAATATTCAAGAGCATTGTTTTTATACATGTACAGTTTTTGAAAACCATACTTGAAAGATACAAAGAATAACTACAGTAGTGTTTGTGACTAAAATGTTGGTAATGTTTTTTACTAAAAATGATATTTTAGGGGATCTTCCATAAACTGGGGAGTTTACAACTCTCTACCTCTGTCAGAGGCCTATTGTTGACAATAGACCCCAGTCACTGGAGAATGGCATAACAAGTCAAAGTACTGAGAACACACCCAGTCAAGACTCAGTGCCTAGAACTAGGTGAAATATCTGTCTCAACTCCTCTCTCCCAAAGACTCAGGAAATGTCACAGATGAGGTGGTGGAAAGAATGGAGGGGCCTGAGATCACATATGAGCATTCTGGATAATGCTTTTTCTCATCTCACAAATTGACGGTTATGACACTCTTGAACACATAACAACTGGGGCTAGCTGAACTCCATCATGAAAATATCCAAACCAGCCAAAGTCCATTCAAAAGTCTGACAAATGATCTTGGAAGTGCACCTCTTACAGAAAGGCTATTGGTAGTTATTATTTTTCTTTCCGGGGGGGTCATTGGTTTTGAGGTCATGACCATTGATAAATTTCCCATGCATGGAGGATGCCAGCCCTCACTGGTCTGAGAAGGTTATAGAAAGTAAAAATGACAGGAAATAATAAGAGGGAAGGAATATGGAGGGAGTTGAAAGGTAGATTTGAGGAATAATTTATTTTATGAATATATGACATTCTCTTAAATAAACATAAAAAGATACTTTAAAATGCTTTTGTCTTAATGAAAAAAAGTAAAAATTTTGAGATCCAGAACAGAGTAATGATTTTCCTGAGACAATATTTTATTTTGGCTTCCAAACAAAAACCTAAATCCTGACTTTTTAACCCATGCATTTTTATGTCTTCAGTATTTAATCGATGAAAAAGGCTTATATTCACTAAGTTTAAGACCAGACTGCAACATTTTCTCACATCATAGTACTGCTAAGTAAATGGATTTCAGTATTGTGGTTCACATTAAAGAGTACCATTTAAAATATTTTATCCTCCATATCTAATTACTCAGTCTGCCTCAAGTCAAAGGATCTGCAAATCAGGTCTTACTTAATGTTTCTTGTGCTGATTCCCTAATCCAGATTTTTGATGGCATCTACTCTTGTCACTATCTGTCACTTGGGATTTCTAAGTGGCGTCATATGTATCATTTTGAATATCACTCTTCTGAAATGAAAGCAAATTTCAACTACTGATATAATGCTTATTTATTTTTATGAATCACTGGGTCACATTGGTATGATAAATAACTAATATACTTAATGTCTTCTGGAAGAGAGGAGATTTTTTTTTCTGTTTTCTTGTAAAGGAAATAATAATAAGAGGAGTGCCTAGTGAGTTTGTTCAATGAGTATGTTCAGGATGGTCTTAATGTACATGCATGAAGACCTAAGTTTGAATTCCCAGCTAAATTCCCTTAGAACCAAGCATCTCTGGATTTATGTCTGTGTTGATGAAAAACTACTATGGATAGACTTAAACAACCAAGCTTCTCTCTGAAATACTGCTAGAAATGTAAAGACTATTGGGACTTCAAAGTTCTAAGAAGAAATATTACCTGCTCACCCATAAATAGTATATCCATTCATATTGTCTCTATGATTCAGGAAATATCACAAGCCAGAAGATAGGGTACAACGTTGTGAAATCTTATTTTCTGGGTTTGACACAGACCCAGAATGTCTAATGTGGTAATGTCATTACAGCAGTTATGGCTGTCTGCAGTGGATCCATACAAGACAGTGCCTTTCGATAGGCAACAGTAGGTCAGGAGTATTCACTTGCCCTGATGAGTTATTGATGGATTCTGTGAAACACCATTGTCTTCTGTTCTGTACTTATGAAATGATGACCATGTTTTAATAGATAGTTCAAAACCTATGGTCATGCAGAAGTCTCTGATTAAGCTCTGTGGGTATCCAAAAATAGTTTTCTTCTGAAAAAATGTACACTAATAGACATGGAGGTCTGATAGGGTAGATAAAGGGATGAGAGAGGATTAAAAAGATTCTTAAGTTATACTAATCATAATATGCTTTATTTAGGAATGAATTCTCAAAGACCAGATTAAATAAAAGCTAAAGAAAAAGAAAGAAAAATTCTGAGAACAATTACATATTATTTTTGTGTTTTACATTGGATGTAGTTACAAAAGGCTCTAAACATCTTGAAAAGTCCAAAAAGTTTACAATATTGAAACAAAAAGTGAGGATAAAGCTGACAAGATATCTCAGTGGGTGTATAGTGTATAGATATATAGATATAGATATGTCAGCACATGTGTGTGTGTGTGTGTGTGTGTGTGCGCACGCGCACACTAGTTATATGTATGTATCTGTGACATATAAGGGTGATTCACAAGTGGTATCTGTGTTCATATTTGCGTTTGTATGTGTGTAAAGTGTATATGAGTGGTGTATATATGTGTGGTGTGTATGTGATATATGTGTATGCTGTATGTACATGAGTCTATGTCAGTACTAACCTCAGTATCTATATCTATCTCTATATATATCTATATATATTTGTGTGTGTTTTGTGTGTGTGTGTGCTACAACACACCACATTCACTTTCTTACATTACAGAGAAATAAAGAAGATAGAAAGGATTGAAATCAAAGGAATGGCTTCTATCGTTGAGAGAAAATCTCTAAAAACCTGAAAGCAGTAGAGATTAAACTTCAGAGTGGATTTATCTTTATGTTTAATCCTCTTTATTTCGGTATTCAGTATTCTTCAGTCACTTGGAACTTTAATTCTCATCTAGAATGTTTTACAAAACGTGTGTGTGTGTGTGTGTGTGTGTGTGTGTGTGTGTGTGTTTGTGCTCGTGTATCTGTGTGTCTGTGTGTGTTGTGTGAAAATTATTGTAGACTTAGGTATTTCATTTTGTATCAGTGAAGCTATTTTTTCCCTTTCTCCCTGTTGCATTGAAGATTGCATCCTCGGATCACACGTGGTAAGCAAGAGTTCTTGGAGGGAAGCATCTCCATAGCCCTTGACTTGTTTCTTTATGGGAAAAGGTCTCACCAAGTTGCTCAATCAGGCCTTGAATTTACCTGACTTCATTAGCTAGAATTATTGTCTTGTGTCACCAGGCCAAGCTCATAACATAATCTATTTAAGTAATATATCTTTGTTTTATCCTGCAGTTAATTATTAGATTCTGCCCTTAAGAGTCTAAATCTTTCAGGAAAACAAGCAATATACAAGTGTTATTTCCATATAAACTTTACACCTATGTGTTTTGGGGGATTTTTTTTTCTGAAAAGGAAATTTATACCTGTCTTAGACTTAATAAGGAACATGACATCTCGGGTAATGATAAGGATCTGCTCTTCTGATCTGAAAGTACTAGAGTAGAGAGTAGCAAGGGTGAGGTTTGTTATTCCATGACAATTCTGTCCCTCAGCAGGAAAAGCATTTCGGATATTACACTTACTAAGTTACATTCGAAGATTTAGAATGAGCCTCCGATCACATTCTTCACTCTAACATTGTTTAAATAGCAATTTCTGGCCATTACTTCAAACAGTTGCATTGCTAAATGACCCTCACCTTATAAAAACAAACCAACAATGAAAAATAAATCAATAAGTCCCCATGTCATTGGCAACATGTTCTTTTATTATTTTATACTTAATGCAAGGGCATTTTCTCTAGCAAAATCCCGTTATTTCTGTTTAGTCAGAAATAATTATAAGATGACAGCTAAAGTTGAAGGCCATTTCAGAATTATTTATTTGCATGTTTATGTCTCTAGAAATAGAATCAAAGGTGTTATGCATTCAAGTGCTCTCTCACTGGGTTTCCTTGCTGTTTGTGACCCCTGAATTTTTAATGAAATTGTTTATGATGTCTCATAGTGTCGTCTTTTACTTTCAGCCTGGCCTTTTTGAAGCTGAGTTTTATGGTCACAAGGAGTTGGAACTAACATTTGTCTCTAAAGTCATCTTAGAACAGGAAGGTGATTGACAAGCAGAACAAAGAAGTTTAGCACTGTTAAAATGATATCCACAAAGAATTACATCAAGATGGTGAAACTTATGAGTTAACAGCTAATCTAAATATTATGTAGAGAAATTTTCTTTTCCTCACATCTTAGAGTTTCATCATGCACCATCTTATCAAATGTTTACTTGATTTTTGTTTTGTTTTGATTTGGTTTTTTTTTTGTTTGTTTGTTTGTTTTTTGTTTTTTTTTGTTTTTTCGAGACAGGGTTTCTTTGTGTAGCCTTGGCTGTCCTGGAACTCACTCTGTAGACCAGGCTGGCCTCGAACTCAGAAATACGACTGCCTCTGCCTCCTAAGTGCTGGGATTAAAGGCATGAGCCACCACCGCCTGGCCAAATGTTTACTTGAAAGTGTTAAGTATTCTATATACCACCCAGTCTTTAAGGATTATTCACAAACTTCAGAGTAGCCAAGAGACATCAGAATTCTGAAAGCATTACTCATCAATAGGTCCTCCTTCTTGATCAAATAACCAGTGTCCGATAAGATTTCTAATCTGTACTCCTTTTCAGTTGATGGGACAATCTGAGATTTTCTTTAGATAGTGCTTCAACAGATAACAAACATGTCTTTAAGAAGAAACAATGATTCTTGATGTTTTCAGATTTGGCTGCCAGAAATCAGTCTTCATTGACTGGGTCAGTAAGCACATAACTGTTGTTGTTAGCTTATATGATGTAGCAAACATTTGCTATCCTTGACGATAAGGCAGTCAGGGCTATCCTTGACAACAAAGAAAATTTGTGGACAGCCTAAGTTCTTAGCAATCTTGTCTCAAAATAAATGAGTAATTGCTTAAATTTCCACATAGATAAAAAAAATCATCACATTATCAACTCTTTTGATTATAGGAGAAAAATTGTATTGATTCCATCTATCCTTGAAATGCACCAAAAATTAGAAAAAAAAAGTTACTGTCTTGGATAGCATAATAGAGAGAAGCATGAATTTGTTGAAGATTTTCCCCTTTGGATTAGGAGACTTGACTAATTTCTAGGCTTTCAAGAAAATAAGGCATCTCAAACTTGGGTTTTTCTTTAAAAATGGAGAGGGCTTGTGGATATGGCTCAGAAGTTGAAATCTCATCATTATTTCATAAACATAACATTTATTTTCAGTAGTATTATTAGAAGGATCAAAACTATCTGTAAGTCTAGCTGCAGGGCATCTAATACCATGGGCATCTCACCTCCACAAGAGTCTGTATACACATGGATATAGCACAAATAGACAAAGATGCATATTTTTAATCCATCTTTTACAAGTCAAGCTATTGTCATATGGATGTGTGCATAGTATTAATTATATGGCCTTGTTTTTGAAACTGTCTATGTGAATATATTTCTAGATCTTTGAGCAGGTTAGCTTTATTTCTTTTCCTTAAGGTTTAGTTTTATTTGATCTGTATGGGCATTTTGTTTGTAT
>JADRCC010557712.1:0-11389 GCA_019843855.1 Hylomyscus alleni | reverse complement strand
TATGGAGACAAAACTGAAACTGTACTCAGAAAAATCGACATGTAGATCTTAAAGCAGCTTTGCATTCTATGTCTGGGATCTGGCTTACTCAATTACTATTTATCACCAGCATCACAGCATGAATCGGGCTGTAACAATATTTTGAATGTTTGAAACACTCATTTAACCAACATTTTTTTTATTTCCCTTTCCTTTTACTTTCTCAGTTCCTTACTCTCCTTTCCTAAAGAATCTATGTGCAGTAATAATTTCAAGAAATAAGCTCTTATTGTCACAATTTCCTTATACTCAGTTTATTTCTAAGCTTCAGATCTGCGTTTTGGTTGTTATTTTTTTTTTGATTCCTTTCTGACTCTAACTGTATTGACATCCTCCTACACCTTTAAATTATATACATATATATACATATACATATATATACATATATATATATATACATATACATATATATACATATATATATATATATATATTTCATTATGTTTGTTTTACTTTATTTGGTACTTGTATTTAAAACACAAACTCTGGGACCTCTTCTCTAAATGTATTCAAGTAGATAACTGAAAAAAAAAAACCACGTGTGTGTTTATTTTAGGTTTAATAATCACATCTTACAACACAGGGGATTTGGACTGTAAACATATGTGTCCCCATACCACCTTTCGCCCTTCTCTCTACATCTTTTCCTTGTCTTTCTGAGCCTGATTCATTTACTTTAATAATGTAAAGCACATGTGCCTAGATGGTTAACTTGGTCTAATATTTATGGCTAAATAAAACTCCATTGTGAATGCGTACCACAGTTTCTTTACGCATGCTTTTGCTGATAGACATCAAGGCTGATTCTAGAAGGGCAAATCACGCTAGAATAAATAGAGACCTGCAAGCAACCCTATTTCCTGCTGCCCCAGAATCCTTTAAATCTTCTACGGTGGGCTGAGTGGGTTGAAGATTTCTAGGGATACTTACTTTCTGACGAGTACAACTGGTTCCTACATCCTCTCCCTAGACTTTGTTGTTACCCTTATCCCTCATAATTCTATTTTATTTATTCTTTGTGAAACCCTTGCAATATAATGTTATCATATGTTGTCATGTCCTTCCTGGGTAGGTAGGGTTTTGTACATACATTCCCTTCTCCATGTTGGAATAGTGCCTAGCTTGAGCAGGTACAGATCTTGTGTGTTTTGTGTCAGCCTCTATGAGTTCTTAAATGTTTTATTAGTCCTGTAGTATCTGGAATGTGCTGTTTCTTTGGTGTCATTTCTCACCTCTGACTCTTACGAACTTTCCACCTTCTCTGCCACATAAATCCTTGAACCTTGTGGGTAAGAGTATGATAATGAATTCTCATTTAAGGCTGAGGACTCCAAAGATTGCCAAGTGGTGGTTCTCTGGGTTAAATGTCATCTGCTGCTGGAAAAAAAAAAATTTCTATGATGAGGGTTGAAGGGTCAGGTGATGAATTGATTTATTGGTATATCAATATCTTATCAGGAGGTATTTTATTGGTCTGTTATTAATTTTTCCATTGGTAGCTATTCTGATTGGTATAAGACAAAATCCCAACATTATTTAATATCATTTCCCTTATAGGTAAAGCTGTAGTAGGGTCTTCTTATAACAGTGCTAGATCATCTGTACCTTTGAGAATGTCCTGTTGTGTTTCATTATTTATTTAATTTCATGTGTCTGGTTATTCATTTTCTCACAATTTCATTATCTATTAGATGTACAGATAGCATGGTTTACAGATAACCTCTTATGGGGACTGTTTCTTGTCTCCATTTATTATTTCGCTTGCTGTGTGGAAGTTTTAAACTTTCATAAGATACAATTTGTAAATCACCCTTTTTTATTACTGGGACACTTTTTAGAATAACTTTGTCCATGCCTAGGTTAAAGTGTTTCTCTGCTTTGGAGTTTGGGCCTTGTAGGTATAAATTTCATGCAACCTATTTTTTCATAAGGGTTCAACCTCTTCTCTAGCCCACTATACAGCAAAATGAGATAAGTTATTAGGATATTGGGAAAGTAGATCTGCCCAGTAATTGTTCTTTGGGGGTAGGCTTGATCTTCTTGGGCAACAGTTCCATCATGTAACAAATACCAAATACTCATAGCAGCTTCAGATCAGTGCTCTAAGCAGGCAGACAACAGGCATGACCTAGCAACTTCAGGCCATTCTATTCAGGAAGTGGACATCTGCCAGATGTAGTTCGATCTTGAAGAAACTGCCAGGCTCACCAACTGGCCTAAAGCAAAGTCGCAGAAGCAGCAAGCTACCACAGGAACCTCACAAGCAATTCTGTTTTTGTTTTAGTTTTGTTTTGATTTCTTCTTATAAGGACAATATTTAATTGGGGAAAACAGGTTCAGAGGTTCATTTCATTATCATCAATGTGGAAGTACATCAGCCTCCAGGCACTCATGGTGCAGGAAAAGATGAGAACCTTTATCTGAAGGCAGCTAGTAGAAGACTGGCTCCAATGTGGTTAGGAAGACACTCTCCTTGTCAACCCAGAGACTGAAGCACTGCCTCCATCCAGAGATTGATATACACTGCCTCCAGCAAGGTCATGGGTACTCTAACAAGGCCACACCTCTTAATAGTACCTTTCCTAGGGCCAAGCATATTCAAACTACCACAGTGACCTTTGTAAAAGGTCAGAGTCACTGATTTGCCAGAAATGGAGAATGCAACCATTCCAAGGTCTTATTGTAATGTCTCTGGGGATAGATAGTATATGGAATCTTTGAAATTCCTGTAGGTAGTCTCTGAAGGCAATGGATAGATTTTTGATGATGAAGTAAAGGATACAACAGATTGTCTAGGAATAAAGGGATGCCAAGGACATACAATGCCTTTGTTGAAAAATGTAGGCAGAAATGAAGACAAGTCAAGGCACAAACATGTGGATAGAGCAGACAAAGTCTTAGATTTATGACTACTCACACTTGCATGATTTCCTTTCATCCATGTCATGTTCTGCAGAGTAGACAAGGTGCCACACATTTGGTTATGATTTTGCTTTCATTCACTCATTGCTTGGGATTGTTTTTATATGTTGTTTTAGAAATGAGAATGTTCACCATGTTCCATTGTCTGTTGGAACTAGATAGCTCATTTTCTGGCTTTCTTTCTTTCCTTTTTGCTACCCAATCTCTATAAGTAGATCATGCTATATTCACAAAGAACATGTTCTCGATAAGTGTCAGGAGTTCCATCATTATAGATATTTAGTACAGTGATCAGCTTATCTTTGTACAGATTTTATATGATCTTATAGCTAAATCATTTCTTGAGTTTCCCAGAGGTTATTTACTTCACTTTTACAAAATGGAGGAGCTGTAAGGATTGGCAGTCACAAATTGTCTCAATTTATTTTTAATCTTAAGACAGGGATGAATATTTGAGGCTGATAGAAGTAATGTTGTAGTTAGAATCTACAGAATTTTCTAGAGCCTGTGTTAAAAATGTAAACTTTAGTAGAATATAGCATTAGAAAACATTTGGAAGTGAAAGAAACTAAGAAATTCCATCTAGTTAGGAGAAAAAAGTACTGTATATTGTATTTTTTTGATTCTTTTTTTTTTTGGTTTTATCCTTAAAACTTGGTATATGGTCTGTCATGGTCACTATATCTCTTTCATTTTTCAACAAAGCTTTAATACTTCATGTACCTTCTACCACCATTCTTTCTTAACACAGGCCCAAAACAACATATTGGAGTCGTGATGGGTAGACATTTGAGATTATGTCCTCCATTAAATTTATTTTTGTTTTTCTTCTCAGAGTTATTCGCATCTGCTAAACAAAGTTTTTTTTCCTCCTCCCATTGTGATTAGACTTTCTTTCTCACACAGAGGGAGCTGTTCTACCATGAGTGCTATCACTTCTAAGTTCACAAGTGAGGCCAGCTCTTTTGCTCCAATAACTGGTCACAAGCAGTTCTTAGGCAGGCTTCTACAAATGGTGGCTTTTTCACATGTTGAACTCAATAATACTGTAGAAGGCAAACCAATACATGCTTGTTATTAGTAAAGAATAATTAGCTGCAGTAAACCCAATCAAGACTCAGTGCTCCTCTCCCACAGTCTGTGGGGTCGTATTTATATTCTTTCATCTTGGGTTCTATTGTGTGAAGACGTCCTTTCACCAGTGTCTGCTTCAGGAAAAGAGTCTTTCACGTGTTTGCTTTAGCAAGATATCCTTTCCCCTTGTGTGCCCCAGCAAAATATAATTTGACATAACTAACTTTCCAAAGAAGTAGAAGTTTTCACTTTAGGGATCTTGTTTGAACTTTTAAATATGTTGTATTAATGATAGCAGTGAATGAGAAATCCTCCGCTATGCTTGTGAACATTTTTGTTTCTCAGAAGTGTTTGCTGAGGACTCTATCACCAAGGCATATACACATATGATCCCATGGTTATAATTGTATAGTTTTTCTCTTGGTTTTCTATAAAATTCCATTGATACAAATCTGATTATTTCAGCACCAAGCCACTATTTATTACAGTGGCTCCATCGTCTAACTTCAACTAAGGTTTAATGTTACTTAATTGTTCTTTGTGCTTAATATTTCATTCACTAGTTGTGATACCTTCTCTTTTCACATGAATTTTAGAAATATTTCCTAAGTTTTCCAAAATAATGGCCTTTAACGTGTATTATCTAGAAACTTGTTACGTTACATTCATAACACTGTTTCATAAAATTCTCAGGTTAATTTTTCCCATGTACATTTATAATTTAACTTCTACAGTATAACTAAGATTAACTCTAAGTTTTTCCCCTCTGCTATGAAGCCTTTGTAAATGATCCCACCTAGCATAGCTCAGATCATTATCTCTACTCTACTACTGGATTAAACTATTCAGAGATCTATTTATCTTCTAACATTTCCTTAATAGTAGGAGGCAAATTCACAATGGTGACAAAAATTTGAGCCGTTAAGCACAAATTCCTGTATAAACTCTCAAATCTGATTTTTGTTTATTGCAACAGAAAATTTTAAAAGGAAGAGTTTAATACATTATATTTGTGTCAGTGTATTAGAGGAAAACAAACAATATGGCTTCGAGACATTACACATTTACCAAAAGTTACACAGAATTTTTAAGTGGCTCATTTGGGTTTTAAGATGGCTTATTTTCTTCATAGCCACATACAACTATATTTTGAATATAAATGATTTCTTTATTAGTTTATATGCTGTGTAAATGCTGATCAAGAACATTTTCCTGAGAGATGGTGCATGCCTTTAATCCCATCATTTGGGAACTAGAGGCATGCTAATATCTATGAGTTCAAATCCAGCCAAGTCTATTTAGAGCATTAGAGGCTAGGCAGGACCAGTATGAAACTCTGGCACAGTAAAGGTAAAACAAAAACACTATAAAAAGAAAAGAGAAAAATCAGTTACTGTGAGCACCAAACTTTTTCTTGGAAAATTCCTGTGTGCAAGTCCTTCATAGTGCCTACTTCCCACAATAAAGCAAAAAATAAGTCCAAAGGATATGGACTGAGAATTCAGCTCCTCTTTAGCTCTTCATCTCTAACAATTTCCTCCTTTTCATGATCTTCCTAATCTACCTTGAAACACTGTAAATTCTCTCAGGACTATCTTCTTCAAAGATTTCTTGTCTGGTAGTCATTGCCTACTTCTACTAAATCACTTAAAGAAATGTATAGCTATCCTAGGAAGTAAGTTAAATTGCATACACACACACACAAACACACACACAAACACACACACACACACACACACACAGACACACACACACATGCACATGCGCACACAGGATTTCACATATATCTATACATTGCAAGCATATATGCATTCTTTATACATATATTTATATGTTACCTATCTTATTAACTATTTACTTATTTAATAAGTATGGTTATCCTGGGGAGTAAGTTAAATCACATATATGAAAATATATGAATGTATGTGTAAATATATATAAACACATGTAGGCCTTTTGGCATATATACATATTCTCTCTTTATATATTTGAGATATATGTATTTTTTTCCTCCCATTCTGCCTTTGTCCACTCTCTTTCTACATTCTACTTTAATATATTTGTAAATTCTGGAGTGAGTTTTCTTAGCCAAATGTGTAGAATAATGCTCCCAGATTCCTCTCAGATTCAGTTTAATGTCATCTCCATTAGAAACCTTTTCTGACAGTAATGCACTGATCAACACTTTGTTGCACTCGGCTCCATTTTTCCCTTTCAGAATCTTTAATCTTAGATGATCACCAAGGTATATGAAGTCAGATCTATGTTCTCTAGGAATCCATTTATCACTATGTGATCTTCTGGGGAATTGACTAAAATCATCTGCATGTCTACTTTGCTTTTATAAGAACATTTGTACTGAAACTACCTAAAATTTTCTTATTACATTAAGATTACTGTTAATATAAACATACTCTGTTATATCTCATAATGTTAATATCTAATAATACTTTATTAGATATTATACTTTCTAACAATAAAGACTTTTTTTTACATTTGCACTGTATAGTATTTATATTTTATGATTCTTTTATATTATCCAGTTCATTTTATAGGCCATGTTTCTTTGTTTTTGTTACACTAGTAAAAATCCACCAACATACATAATTACATTATCCAAATGTTCAGACAAACCAATTATAATTTAGAACTTGGTTGTGTTCTTAAAGAAACTGATATTTCTGAAAATGATAAAATATGTGCTTTAACTTTTAAAAGAAATATTTGATACACAGAAATTAACCACAACAATTTTTATTACAGCTAGCAAGGACACAACCTATCATAAATAATGCCTTCTCACGTTCAAGTAAAATAGTAATATGAATAAAATAGGTAAGGGTGTGTAGATAAAGACAGCATCTGTGTCTTGTGTGTGCATGAGAGGCATAGAGCTGAGGATGGGTTGATTTTAATTATGAAGCAATTGGTGTTTTAGAGGAGCAGGGGCAGATCCTACACTTTTAGTCCTCTATAGAGAATGGGCTATAGGATAAAAGAAGAAAAATGAGCCAAATTTGGTTGAGGAATCATTTTAAAGGTTAACTGCCCTTGATAATAGCACAGCACTGAGTTTCATAATCGCCTTTGGCTACATGTGCTAAATTGTTTTCACGGTCCTAAAATGTCTCTTTGTTACCTCATTTGACAAACATCTCACCAGTCTTTATTTTGTGCACAGGATATTGTGTTCCAGACAATAGAGACATAACAGTAAACCAAGCAGAAAAACACAGGGAGCCAGCATGTTTATATGGTCATGAGTGAGAGAAAAACAAAAACACTAAATCAATGAATTAAATAGCATGGTAGAGTGACAAATTTTAGGCAGTCATAGCAAAATCAAACAAACAAACCAACAAAAACGTAAAGCAAAGCTACAATCTTAAAATATTGGAATTTTAGTGGTTAAAAACAAACAAACAAACATCAATGGTAAGTGAGTTGAGTCACGATTTGCTTGGATGTGGAAGTCAAAACCTGCAGACTTCCACTAAGAGCACAGGAGTGAGACTTTTACTTGTGCACTGGAGAAATGTGTTTCACAGGTGATTTAAAAGAATACTTGTTTGTGTTCCTGCGATGAGCCTCTAACTTTCCCTGTCCCTGTGACAAGAAAACAGAACAGTGCAGGTGAGAAGAATAGTGACACTCTTTCAAACATACCCCTCTGTTTACTAAGTATCCTCGACAAACCTTGGTTTGCTTTCCAATACTGGATCCTGACTTTCATCCTATGACACTAACTTCAAGGCCAGGACTTACATTCAACCAATGGTAAGAATTTGGCTGGACCTCCAACTTCCTTTGAGTTGCTATGATATAAATTATCTTCTTATGAATTTAGGAATTCAGACACAGAAACAGAAACAAAGTCCATTTAGTGTGGTTTTCAAATCAGGGTCCTGGGAGATTATAGTGAAAGAAGTGTGAAAACTCAACAGAATCAATCATTTGAAAAGCAAAATGTCGAAAAATCAAATGCTGGATCCCATTGCATAGAAAAAAACGTGTCCTGCCGTCAGTCATCACTCACTGCATCCCACTACCCTCCCTAGTTGTGTCAATGACTTTGCAACATTCTAGTTGTGTTTGACTGAGAACTATAGTTTGCACCTGAAGTTTAACCCCAGTGCCAATTTTATCGATGCTACTAAACAAGATCAAACTATGCAAATATTGCCATCCCCAAAAGGGGATTTCCACTGTCACTACAATACAGAGACAGCACTGTGATTTGTGTCTTTACAATAAAGCTGCAGGTCATGGTGGATTTGTCCATGAGCATAACTCAGTCTCTGGCCACGGTAAGTTTCACAGCATTTCTGTGCTACATAGATTGTGCTACTGTTCTTGATCAGAGTAACAAATAACTTCTGGTAAGTCATTTATACCATGGCTGTTAGACAAGTGCTAGGATTGATCTGATCTGTTCTTTACCTCATATATTATTTTAGCATTATCCCAAATCCAGTTACCTGCAGCCTAATATTTTGTGTGGTTTATAAAAAGCATTGTTCTAGTTGTTATTGACCATTCTCTTGTCCTTCAGGACCAGAGATATAGTGGTGGCATGTAGGAAGTACATATTTTCCTATCATCGTACATTTGAAACCCTTCCTTCTGATAAAAACTAAGACTTCCTCTCTGGGTCAAGTTCTTTACGTTAAAATTTTTATTTCTACAAAATAAAGTTATCCAGTGACATAAAAAAGTCAGGATTGCTGTAAACAATTTTCTTGTTGGCTCATCTTATTTGCTTATTGGCTGCATTCAGATATAGTCAAATCTTAAGTCAAACTTCAAGGGCAGATAAATAGAAGAGGTTCAATGCATAAACATAGACATGTGCAGGTTTTCTGCAAAAATCCTTAATAAGTATTAGCAATGACTAAGTGAACAATCCTTATTCAATATAAATTTTTACCTTCTAACTCTTTTATAAATGCAAGAGGGTCCATATCTCACTCAATTCTGCAATTGAGTCTGATTTGATTTTAGTGCCAGCATACCATTCTTATGTGCCTTCTTTGTCTCAACTTCATTTTGACCATTCATTCAATGCATTGTAATTTTTATTAATGAGCTTTCAATTTCATCTTTATTTCAAGCTCCTGGTTTTACAATCCACTTTACATAACAGCTGCTACTATTTCTTTAGCTTGCTATTTAGGAAATAGTAGGCATTCAATAAAGGGTCATTGAATGAATAATGTATTGCAACAAATAAAACACTGGATAATTCAATTACAGTAGGATTGCTCATTAATAAATCTGTGGTCCATTCTTCAATACAGCCCTTAGCCTTCTGGCAGTAGCCATACTGTATGAGTTTTATTTGACTGGGAGTTCAATTTTATCATGACCTGCAGATGTTATAAAATGCAGTATGATTTTTACCCTGTGCTGATATGAGAAAAAGGACATAAAGCATCACTAGTTTATACTTCATTACATTTGGAATTTGTGATCATTGAAAATGTTCTAACCATGGGCTACTATTAATAACATGTCAAACAAATGAGTCACTTAGAGCACAGAACTAAAAAGAAAGTTAAAACCAATTGAAAGAAGCACATTAATTGCAATATGCCAGTCAATGTGCTGGTTTAAAACAAATTTGAATTGAGTGTGTCTATTTTGAAATACATACTCTTTAATAGTAAAAATAATACCATATATTTCTTATCAAGTAATAATTTATATCTATTCACATAATTACTTCCTAATGGTCTTTATTTGTATACTCAAAAAAATTAGGAGCTTCATTAGACAATACAAATAGTGTAACACAAAATCTCATTTGTAAAGATGGTGAAAGTTGAAGGCAATTGATATAATTTATGTGACAGAGCTTATTAATACTTAAAACTGAACCCCCATCTCAGAATACCATCTACTTCATGATACCTCTTTCTAATCATTAAAACAAATTAGTTAAGTCATAGAGGAAGAAATGATAATTTTTGACCTATGTTTCCTAAACTATGAAATATAGAATTTAGATTAGGTGGCCAGTTCTAAAATTATATTGCAGTTTAAAACTAATTTCTGGTAACTTCTTGTGTCCTAGTTTTGTTATTGTGTTGCTATGGTGAACATGCTAGGGGAAAAGCAACTGAGGGGATTATGGGGAACATGTGATCCAAATGCTTTGTATCCCATGCACACAATTCTCAAAGAAGGTTAAAAATTGGGCTACAGAGCTAAACAGAGAATTCACAACAGAAGAGTCTTGAATGCCAGGGCTAGTAAACTGGGGGTGGGGTGGGGGGGTGAGCAGGGGGAAGGGGTAGGGAACAGGTGTTTGCTTTAGTTTTTGGTTTTTTTATTTTATTTATTTATTTATTTTTCTTTCTTTCTTTTTTTCTTTTTCTTTTTTTTTTTTTTGGAGGAAAACCTGGTAAAAGAGATGTTGTAAATAAAGAAAATATCTAATAAAAAAATAAAAAGAAATGTTCAAAGTCCATAGTCATCAGGGAAATGCAAATCAAAATGACCAGAGTCCACCTTACACCAGTCAGAATGACTCAGGTGATATCACATGCTAGGGAGGATATGTAGAAAGAGTAACACTCTCTCATTGCTGGTGAGATTGCAAACTGGAACAACCACTTTGGAAATCAATCTGGAGGTTCATCAGAAAAATGGAAATAGATCTACCTGAGGACCAAGCTATACCCCTTTTGTGCATATACCTAAAAGATGCTCTAACATGAAAGAAGGACACATGCTCTACTATGTTTATAGCAGACTTATTTATAGTAGTCAAAAGCTGTAAGATGATGTCCTACAATGGAAGAATGGATTCAGAAAATGTGGTTCATATATACAATGGAATACTATTCAGCTATTAAGAACAAGAACATCATTAATTTTGTAGGCAAATGGATAGAACTAGAAAATGTTACCCTGAGTGAGGTAACACAGATCCAAAAGGACATGTATGGTGTGTACTCGCTAAGTGGATATTACTGCAAAAAAGTACAGAATACCTAGAATAACAACCACAGAACTCAGGAAGGTTAACAAGCAGAAAGGCCCAAGTGAATCCCACTTGGTAGGGAGAAGAAAACAGTCACAGGAAGCAGAGGCAGGAAGGGACCTGAGTGGGAGAGGGGAGGGGGAGGGGAAAAGGGGAACATGTAAGCAGGAGGGGGCAGAGTGGCAGGAGAAAAGCTCTGAGGACTAGCAGAATGAGTGAAAATACGCAACCTCTGTGGTTGGGATTTGGTGGGGAGCCTCTAGAAAGTACCAGAGACCTCAGAGGTGAGAGACTCTCAGGACTCAAAGAGAGGGACCTTAGATGAAATGCCCAACTGTGGGGAGAGGGAACTTGTAGAGTCTACCTCCA
>JADRCC010557711.1:10078-30364 GCA_019843855.1 Hylomyscus alleni | reverse complement strand
TGTGTGTGTGTGTGTGTGTGTGTGTGTGTGTGTGTGTGTGTGTAGTTGGGAGTAGACATCTTCAGGGATCTAGGTATATGAGTGGTAAGGACAGGTAGTAAGGATCATACAGTATTCTTGGCTTGAGGCTCCTAATGAACTACATTCCAACATGGCTCCTTCAGTTAGCTTCCAGTATATCTAATGTACCATTCTATTACTGTATGCAGTCATCAGGCCCAGACTCTTGCAGCAAGCCCAGGACTTGTGTGTGTGTGTGTGTGTGTGTGTGTGTGTATGTGTGTGCTTCCTCTGGGTTGAACATGAGTATTCCTATCTTAAACCAGAGCAGTTTTGACCACCTACATGAAACTCACAAAAATCTTCAATGATGTAGCTGCCTATAAGATGCCTGGTGACTTCCTGGTGATATAACTGCTTTTGAGTTACCCATATTACTGTAAATAAATGCCATAAACTCATTGGTTTACCAGGCTAGAATTGTATGAAGTCATTTCTTTGGTCTGTTAGTGACCTCTCTGTTTGGGGTGAATAGATGTTTCTTTATTTTCTTGGGGAAACAAATTATGAGACAACTAATGATGAGTATATGTGAGAT
Source organism: Hylomyscus alleni (assembly GCA_019843855.1). NCBI lineage: Eukaryota > Metazoa > Chordata > Mammalia > Rodentia > Muridae > Hylomyscus > Hylomyscus alleni. The sequence continues at coordinate 29,766 of JADRCC010557711.1, read as the reverse complement.
TATATATATATATATACATATATATATATATATATGTATATATATATATAATGTTTACCATGTATATTTATGTGTATTTATACTTATGTGGGTGTTTATATGTGTGTAAGTGTATATATTTCTATGTATGAATATTTAGTATGCATGCATGGTGGTTTGAATAAGAATGGCCCCCATGTACGAGGGGTGATTCACTTTGCCCCCTTGCTCTTTGCCATCTGATGCAGTCGGGAGAGGTACCCCGCCCCCAACTCCTGGGTCGTGAAAGCAGATGAGTTGACCCAGTCCCTTGTTGAAGGACTTGGGAGAGCAGGCTCTGCACCTTGCCTGGGCAGCACAGTAGAGCTGGCCCTGATGGAGAAGGCAAGCGTGAGTCAGCCCAAGGGCATGAGAGCAGGATAGCTCAGGGCTTTGAGTTGGCCCATCCCCAAATCTACATTATCTGTGAACTGTTGGGGCACGTGAAAGGGCTGGTCCTGCTGATCCAAAGCTGCAGGATTTCCATGACACAGGGCAACAACAAGATAACTGGGAGGAAACCAGAGGAGGATCCAATATTGATGGCTTTTCAGTCTCTGAAAAGCAGAGACTGAAAAGCAGACTAGTGACTCATTGCGATGAGCATTCACAAATGAAGATGTGTGGACAGAGGTGTAGATTGTGGTACACACTGTGACACAGTACAGCTTCCATGATGAGATACTTTTATGCTTGTTTTGTATGTCTTTTGTTTGTTTTTGTGTTTTTTATTTTGTGGGGAATGGAAGGTTGTAAGGGCAGAGGATGGATTTGAAGGGATAGAGAGATGATGGGACTGGGGTGCATGATGTGAAATTCACAACGAATCAATAAAAAGTTAAGGAGAAAAAAGAATCACCCCCATAAGGCTCATATATTTGAATGCTTAGTCACCAGGAATGGCCTCAAATGCACTATGTAGTTGAGTATGAACTTGAACTTCTGATTCTTTGGCTTCTACATCCCTAGTTCTTTAATTACAAATGTGTGCCACCACACCCAGTTTTATGAGATGTTGAGAATGAAATCCAATTGTTAGTGGTTGTCAGGCAAGTACTTTACCAACTGAGCTACATTTCAGCCTGTCTCCTGACATGAAGTTGATTGCTGTTTCCCTTGTACCTTAGCCCTGCCAAGGTATCAGACAGGGGTTATTCAGGTACTTCCCTGTTCCATGCATTCATTTGTCTTGACTTCTATTGGATTCGCTCTTTGCTAACAAGCAGACTTAGCCAGCCCAGCTTGCCATGGCAACCGCCCACAGCTTGCTCTCTGTCCGGCTGCCTGGCTGCTTTATCTCTGAGGCCATCTGTTCTGGCAACACAATTCCAAAGCCACTTAAACAGAGCCTGGAGCAGGGCATCCCTAAGCTCACATGCGTGTGCATGCACAAGCACATACACATAGAAGCAGTATGACCCCTGCAGGGTGGAAGGTAATGTCAGTGGGGATCCCAGCAGCTGCTCACTTTTCTTGCTGTTCTTCAGAGATTTCTGACAACTCCTTATTAATGTGTGTAAGTCTACATATCAGTCTGCTTCAAAGCTTCACCCCACTTTTCTCTGTCCATGAGTCTACTGAGTTTTGACCTTTGTCCTGGGTCTTTTTCTGCCCTTCCTTCCTTGGTCCATGTCATCTGTTTATCCATCACCCTTGCATCCATGGCTATGAATATGGTCTTTGTCTCTGTTCACCTCTCATCTTTCCAGTGTTGTCAGTTGCTCTTTGCTTTTTATTCTCTTTATGTCCCCGTAAGGAAGGCCTCAAAAGGTTGCTTCTGGAACAAGGAATCGAGGGGCTGCCCCTTATGTTCCATAGTTTAATTTTGAGCATATCTGTCTCTTCCTTCCCAGCCCCAGTATGTCTAGTAATGGGGACTTAAGGGCACTTAAGTCTGGCTTCCTTGGATCTGCTCATACCCTGGGTGGAGTCTCCTTAGCTTATTATCTTATGCCTAGACTTTGCTCTGAGCCCAAGAGAACTTCCACTGAATGTGTTTTCCCTTCTAGCCACACAGCCTTTCTCTCTCTCTCTCTCTCTCTCTCTCTCTCTCTCTCTCTCTCTCTCTCTCTCTCTCTCTCTCTTGCTCTCGTGCTCTCACTCTCTTCTGCTGCTCCCTGCTGTGGGTTTAGTTAATACCCCTCCCTTCTCCTAGGAGAATTTGGATAAGCACAGTATCCTAGGCCAGCAGGCTCCTCAGTCACTTGGATGACTGAAATGAGCTGAACTGGGCATCTTGTTGAACTGCTTTTCATTGTAAGTCACTCTGAGTTCAATTACACCCTATTTTAGCTTGATACATAGGAGATAGACAGGAAGGAAGTCTCTCTCTGGAATTGATTTCAATTCTACCTGAGGTCTGATTTAGATAGCTCTCTTCCCATCCCTTCCAATAGTGCTTCCTTAGGCCTGGGCTGATATAAAATCTGCTGTTAGGACCCTGAATTTTGGTTTCTTGGGAAGTTGAAGGCTTCTGACTGGAGTTTCTACTGAGTGACTTCTGCACTGCAGACCAATTTGCTTAGAGCCCTGGCTGGCAGCCACTCTGTTGACCTTCCTTGCCTCTGCCAATCCTGCAAGATAGCTTCCCCCAGGCTCTGTTCTGCCTGTGTCAGAGCAGCAGGCCGACTTGTGGACGGAGTCCTGGCTCTGGAATCCTGAGATCTTAGGCAGATCAAGCCGAGACTTAGACATAGTAGACATATTGGCTCCTATGCTCAGGTTTTGTAGAGGATCTGGAAGCTCTAAAGTTCTGGATCACGGTGATGAGCCCATCACCATGCTTCATTCAGAGCAGAGCAGGGAGACTCTGGAATGTGTGCTAGGGGTACCTTTTTAGAGATTCTTAGAACACTTTTAGAACCTAGGATAGGCTAGCAGAGACATTGTGTGGTGCTGCATACTGGTAATGTCATTACAGATAAGGTCAGAGACCTCCCTTTTGGCCAGTTGCAGTTCCGACTTATGGTTGAGAATCCAGGAAAGGCAGATGTTGTAGCTAGCCAGAGCCCAGAGTAAAGCTGGGTTAACAGCTGCTGTCAACAACCAGAACTGTGCTTTAAACGTAGGGCTGTGACCTGGGCAAATAAACACTCCTAAACTCTCTTGGATACACACACTGTCTAGTGAGCTCTGACATGGTGTTGGCAAGTACCGTTTGCCTTCAGTACCTAGCTGCTGGGGCTCAAGAGCCCCCTAAGTCAGCCAACTTTCAGAATTAGGGTTGATCTGTCTTGCTAATTCAAAACATGCTCAAGTTTTCAGCCTAGGGTCTATAAAAAGGAAGCAGCACTCCAGAAGTGTCTCCTCAATTTCTACTAATGTCCTTCAGAGTGGGTGTTCTAGTCAGATGGAACAAATGGGACTTGATAATTCAGGCATGGGGGGGGTGTCATGATACAGAAGGGCTGCTAGGTTATGAATCTTGAAGGGGGAAGGGGGGAAGAGACAGTGGCTGTTTTCAATGAAGCAGTGCTAACATGTTCTGGCCCTGTGTAGTGTTCCTGGATTTTCATTTGACTTAATAAACTGAGTCACATAGACATTGATAACCTGTTCAAGATCACTTCATCTAAGGAGATATACAACCATGACTGGGAATAGACAGAAAGTGGAGACCTGACCATCTACCACAGCACCTGTAGCTACCTTTCCCCACTTTCTACACTCACTTCTGCTCCAGTTCCCTCAGACCATCAGTTCTTCCTGTTCCCCACTGTCCCCCAATTTTACCTTTGCTCCCCACTCCCTCCATGTTCCCCATACCCCTAACTCCACTTCCCCTCATTTTCTCACTTCTTATTTCCCCCCATTTTATCTCAGTTCTCAATTTTCTCTCTTCTCCCTTGCCCTACTTCTCTGTATCCCAATTTCTCACCTGCCCACACTGTTCCCAATTCTTATTTTTCCTCTTGCCTCCATACCCATTACCTCAATTTCCTTCCTTCTCCCTTTACTTATTCTTCCTTCCTGCCTTCTCTTTCTACATGCCTTCTATTCTCTCCTGATCCCACCTCTCTTCTCCTTCTTGTCACTTCAATCAGTTTCATTACTTGTCATTCACTCTGTTCTCTGAGTAACACAACTTGCCTTTGTTTATAGTCCTACCTCTACTCCAGATTCATTCATATAGCCTTTGACTAGGTTGTCATCATCTCTTTGTGACTAATAGGCATCCAGACATTCATAAAAAATCCATAGATTTCTGTCCTATTCAACTCATGGCACCACTCAGAAACCCTATGATCCCATGTGACTCTCTCTTAACCTTAGTCTCCTAGATCCTTTGATAGCCTGGCCCATCCCCTAGAGTATCTGCCAACTTGAGGGATATCATTGCCTCCTGCCTCCCTGGGCCACTCCTGATTGTACACTGCCTGCTCGTTTTTCTTCATTTTGGATGTGGACATTACGTTTGCTAGAGACCCAGGGTATGAGGAGCAGGTTCACTCTGCATATGCCTCCTACAGAGCTCCGAACAGCCCTCTTGCCTCATCCTTATTGTAGACACTGCTCCTGAATGGAAGTGACTGGATTGGGCTTAGTCATAAGCTGGGAGAGAAGATCTTAGGCCTATCACCCTAGTGTCTACCTGGATAGTTGCTTCCTCAGTATTGGGGAGTTCAGAGAGTACCTGTTGTGTCCAAGTTGATTATTCAAAAGGGCCTCAGTGGGCTATCCTGTACATAGGGTAAGAGGACTCATCCCTGAAAAAGCCAGTTCTCCCTCCCACTTGCTGACTTGTTCCCACCAAGCTGCAGGCTTGATCTAGTGTGACAGCCCAATTCTAGCCACATCTCCTCCTTCACTGTTCATCTATAGTATAGGGAGGGGCTATCTCTGCCTCTCCTACTCCCCTGTTTTGGCCCTGCAGGCGGGGTCCATTGTTTGGGCCCGAGGCCCATTGTGTGTGGAAGGGAGCCTCATTGGCAGGCAGCCGGCATCTATTTGTGATTATGTGCTCTCTGTCTTGATTGGCTAGTTGTGCTCTGTGCTCCCAGTGTCCTGGGACACAGAAGTTTGTGCAGCAACTTTTTCCAGCATGAAGTGACTTGTATCCAGGCTCCAGAGAAGAGGTTCATCCATCTGGCCAGGATGACGCTCTGCGGGAGCTTCCTGGGTGCGTACCATCCCCATTCCCTTGCACCCCTCCCCAGGCTGTTCATAGTTCTGCCAGAATGCCCTGCCAGTGCTCAGTGTTCTTTTCTGGGCTGAGAAAGTGATAGACATGTACTCTTCTTGAATGCCAGCCAGAGACCCTGGGGACATCTTGGGTCCCTTTCGGCAGAAGTGCTGACAGCCCAGAACCCTATGAAAGCCTCACAGCTTACCTATGGTTGGAAGTTGGGTGGATGGTGGCTAGTGGGCCTGCTTGTATCTTTGTTTCTCTTTAGGACTGCTGGCTGGATAACTGAGGGAGAGATATTAGCAGCTCCTCCTGACCCAGGAGGCTGGGAAAGTGGAGGTGGACTGTGACTTTTCACGTCTTTGTGTGAATGGGAACATCTATACTGGTCTTCTTCTGTTAGGTACATCCTAATCACACTCACAGTTGCAGGGCATGAGTGTGCATGTGTATGTGAGAGTCTCATAAACTCTTTGCCAAATGTTTGCGAGTGTGAGACAAGCACACAAAGTCAGCCTGGAGTGTGGGTAAAGTGGCTCCTGGTTTTGTTTGCTCCATCTGCCAGGGCCTGCCTGGGGCAGCGCCCCCCAGCCCTCAGCTGTTCTATACAATATTAATGCTGACCATCTCGGCTGCGCACACAACGCCCTAATTGTCGCCGGCAGCATTAAGGCAGGCGCCCATCTGCGGGAAGCTTTCAGAAGGAAACAAGAAAACCTCACCCCCAGCTGGTCACTGGAGAAGGTGGTGCCAATTACAGATGCAGAAAGTTTAGAACAAAATTACTTGAAAGAGTTTTTATGAAGCAAATGAACTGACACTTGGAATGTCTGTGTGCGGATTTGCACAAGTAATTACACCTTATTTGAAATGATCCTATCAGTTAAGCAACAATTAAGTCTGCTCTCCTAGTGCACACAAAGCACTTTCTGAGTGAGCCGGCAGCAGTCATAGTTTAGCTTTTCAAATCTCTCCATTTCCTCCCCTGAAAAGTCTGTGGATCCACCAACCCAACAGATATTGTTTACCTGTAGATCTTCCCAAACTTAAAAAGGCACGTGCAACCTGCCTTCAGATTTTTATGAAGTAAAGCTTAAAGGAACAGCGAACTATTGAAAAAAAAATGTTTTATGAGTCTTAAAAATTCTGACAAAATTTTATCTTATATAAGGAAAAAAAGTTTTAGATTATACCTTGCTGTTGTCACAAGCAGGAGCTGTTTGAGTTGGTAGAACACTTTTGGAATTGCTTTGCCTTGCTAGGCGAACTGGCAACTGGGGATCTGGTACGTACGACAGGCTTTGGCGAGTAGAGAACAAAGGCCAGCTCCGTGGGGGTGGGGGTCGGAGGTGGGGGTGGGGGTGTTGAGTGAAGGGAGCGCTGTCCAGAGTGCTGATCAGTCTGCGGCACGCCTCCACTCTCAGCTCCTTTCAGGGTCGAAGGGAAGTGATCAAACCACAGAGTTGGCTGGAGAAATTCTCCACTTTGCTTCTTTTCTGGCACTCCTGCTTTGTTCTCTAACAGTGTCAGACAAAGATCTTGAATCTTCACTCCTCAAACCAGCTTGAAAACTCTCTACATCTCTAACTTACCAGATAGGTTGCCAATCCTGGGCTCTCCCCTGGCTACTGATTTTTGATTTCCTTGTACATTCAAAGTGCAGCCCCAGGCAGGATTTGGAGCATATTCTAGACAACTGAGCTAAAACTCTCGAAGCTTGTGGCTGCTTGAAGGGATAGGAAATGCTGACAGACTGAGGTATGTGCAAAAACACTTTGCATTCCCTCAGAAAATAATGATGCCCCACAAGGATTTTTTGTAGCACACATTGGCTTCTCCCTTTTGTCTTCTCTGTTTTGCATTATTTCTTAAGTTTGATTATCATGAATCTGAATTAAATAGCTTTCCTGGAGTCTTCAATACTGCTGGGTAGTAAGGTTAATTCAACACAGGCTCTCCCTTCTATCCCACCTTCTCCTTATAACAATGGCACACAGTGCCACCCTGAGTCTGCATTCTGCCGATAAGGCTTTAATAGAATTTCTGAATGCTAAAGGTTTAGGATGTAAAATATCCAGCTCTGACAGCTTGTTCAGAGGAGATAGAGGTGGATTTTCAGGAGTGCTCTCAGCTGAATGTGTCCTTTTATGCTAATGGTAGGAGTTCACAAAAGAATAGAAAAATGGTGGGCAATCATTGTAGGACTCTCAAATGTTCTCCCTGGGCTAATTAATATTTCATCTTGTTTGACCATTGCAGGCTTGCATTTGTTTCATTTTTGCTTGATCTAAATAAATGCCCCATATAAATTTTGTATTTTACTTGTATATGTAAGAAATATACTTAACTTGCATTTTGGAACAAAGCTCCTTGTTTTATGTATAATATATAGAGAATGAACTACGTGTTAGAGATAATTGTTCATGAAGGAGAGGCTTCTGTTTACATTCCACAAGGTCCTTACAACCTGTTCTCTTTTCAAAAGCTGGCATACTTGCTCTATCTTATTCAGACTTCTGGCGGCCCAAGCCTATCTATGATAATCAAGCAGGACATTGTATTTCTGCACAACTTGCCAGGAAACAATATTTTTTTCTATTAAAACCTGAAATAACCTTTATGCTGAGCATGTTCTGTTTTCTAGATGTGTCAGTGGTGTCTTCTCAGGATCTTAATTTGGCTTTCATTTTTGTGTTTTCCAGTGCAATTTCCAATTCTGATTTGTCAGTGTGAGAATGAGTTTTGGGGTAACAAACAGGAGTATCCTGGGGTTCTCTTGAGGTTGTTCCTATGTTCAGCTCTGTAAATTAGAGAAAAACCGAGAATTGGCAGATTAGGAAGTTGATAGGTAGGTTGTATTTCTTGGGTGTGTTCCACAGACTTTTCTTCTTGGTGTTTTTGGAATCGCTCCTTGCAGACAGTGAATTTATGTTTCTAAGGTTAGGATAGCAGTGTCTGGAGATTTTTTTAGTGGTCTTTGGGAGACCTTTAGTATCGAAACACTAAAACAAAAAGGGAAAGTGTGACATTAAAAAAATCTTTCCTGCTCTGTTCCTTGTGAATATACTTTACTGTTTCAATCTTTGACCTTAGGTATCATTTCTAAAAAAAAATAAAAAATAAAAAATAATAAAAAAAAAAATCCACCCTAATTCCTGGTACTTCCATATGAAGATGAACCCATATAACACTTTTAGATCATTTGAGAAATAAATTCTGCAATCCATTTTTTATGATGGGAGGTTGTATTCCTAACCACCAATAAATATTGTAAAGCACTTTCGCCAGAGCCATGCTAACCCAGGGCATCTGTCATTCCGGTCGCTGCTATTAGGAATTATTGGACTGAACCACTTGCAGAAAAAGACGAGGGGAGTGAGCATGGTTGGCATAATGCTTCTTGCTCTTTTGTGTGTTTTACATTTGATAAAGCCCAATCAAGCTGTATATTGATTACAGATATAGTTAGGCAGATTGGGGCACATTCGTTGGTGAGGCTAGGAGTAGGAAACAGGAGACCTATTGGTTTGGAGCACCTCTCACCTTCAATTTGGCAGATCCATCTTTCTGATGTTATACTGTAAATTTATTTCACCTCAGAGAGTAAACAGATATATTGGAGCCCCAAGGGTTCATGGGTAGCGTATTTACAAAGGAGCCTCCTCCGCCAGCCCGTGCCACCGCTGCTAATGAGAGCGGTCATTAAGTAAATGAGACATCGCCTTTAGCTGGCTTAGGAGTTCGCACACTGAGGGGAGAAGATATTTAATTGAAACCCACACACAGGCTTCCCCACACGTGACTGCGGTGAGGGAGGCAGCTGCCTTCCCCTCCCCCGTCCTCCCCCCACCCCCCCATGTAAATTTCATGATTGCTTTCCGTGATGTCATTTTGAAAGAGGACAGACAATAGCTGTGGGGAAAGGTAAGTCAATGTTATGTTCTTTTGCTGACAAAGGCAGATGCCCAGGGCTTAGCTTTTCCCCTTGGACAGAGGGGAGAGCTAGAGCAGAGAGGATTTCTAAGACGGCTCTTTTTGCAGAAAAAGCAGGTTGGGGAATGTCTTTTTAAATTGTTCTGAAGGACAAGGCTTTCTTCTCCCTGTCTGCCTGGGCTGTGTGTTCTCCCTCTTTCTCTGCCCTTCTTGCATTTCTGAGATTCTCATGGGCATGTTGTATGTCTAATAGAAAAGGTGTAAGGGGAGGAGAACACTGTGGATCAAGACAAGAAACTTTATCTGTATTTCTGGAAAAGGAACACAGATGTGCCTGGGCCATGGGACACAGAAGATCTGTGTCCAGGAAGGATGCTGACCCCATGCGCAGGTCTATCTGAAGCAGAGAGTTGGAGCTTGGCTGTTTCTTGTGGGACACACACTCCAGGTACAGAGAAGAGATGATCCTGGGAGCATTTTGTCTTCTTGTCACATACTTTCAAACTTCAGGAGCCACACTCAGGGAGCATGTGTCTGTGGGATCCACGGATAGCATTTGGTGTTACTGTTCTCAGTTCTCCCTATGTATGTTTGTGTGGTTGGTGTGTGCAATTGTTTGTAGTGCCAGTGTAACTGGATTTTCATATTTTAACACTAGGAAGTCAGTTGGAGCTTCGAACACAGAGATACCATTGCACACACGTGTGCTCTGGAGGACTTGGTTCTGTTCATGAGATTTATATTTTTTATGAATCAGGATAATAAACAAGAATAGAGAAGTTTGTGTGTCAGTGCTGTAGCTACTCATTGCCTGCTCCTTTCAGACGTGGATGCTTTCTTGTTTCAGTATCATCTTTGAATCAGCAAACATCATTGACTGGTAAAGTTGGTTGTTTAATTTCTGAAATAAAGCTTCTGAGAAGTGACTTGAAGATTACATGTGTTTGGTCTTGAGGAATTGCATGAGTTTGGTCAGACTGTGTAGCTGTAAAATAACAACAACAACAACAATAAAAATGACTGTGACTATTAAATTGTTCTTCTGTGGGAGGGAAGAGGATGAATTTTACCCCACTGGCTTAAAAAAAAATCTTAGTCTTGAGGGTATCCCTGAGGCTAGTAGCCAAGTGAACAAAAACAGTAATGGGTTAAGGAAAACTCAGGAGGTAAGCATCTAATTGGCACTAAAGGGATGTGCTAGTTCTCTGAGGTGGCAACAGTGTGGGGTGTTGGACCCTTACTTGACAAGCTGTGGGGGGCTACCTTCAGCCCCAGGCTCTTTGCGTCTACAGCCTCTTCCCATTGGCCTTTGGCTGTAATTTTTTTTTTTTAACCTCAGTCCATATGGCTGTGTTAACTAACAAATAAGAGTGGAAAACAAAGATTATGCATCTAGTGGTATGCTGTTGTCAACTTAGACATGGCCCTACCCCTCCCAAATTGTGTTCCTTGTGCAGAAGAGGGCAATTGAGTCAGTTTACTTTCATAAAGAAAGAAGCAGTTTCGTGGAATCTTTTGTAGAAAGGCTATCTGATTCCCAGGTACTTTGGTGGTGCTAGACTTCAAGGAATTTGTTGATATAGAGGGCTGAACAATAATAGTGTTCAAGAGTTCAAGATCTGTAAGCTTTTTCATCTCAAATCAACCTGCTTTCCATGCTCATTAGAGTATAGTCCTGAGAATTCTTCCAGCTTCTGTCTGAACAGCAACTAAGGGTATTGCCTGCAAACCTCTGGTTAACCCCCAGATGTATAGATTCTGTATTCTTGTTGCATGATGAAAGCCTGCTCTGAGAAGACCTTCCTCACTTTTGGAACTTCAAAGTTGTTCTGTGCTAGTATTGTGGCAGTGTCTGCTTGAATACCTGTGAGTATTCAGAAGCGTCAGGAAGGGCTGACAGCGTGTGCTGGTATGAAGGTGCAGGGTGACTGCTGTGGGCCACTGACTTATACCATGTTGGTCACAGGACTGACAAGGTGCTGCCTGGACCTCTCAATTCCTTTAATTATCCTTGCTTTGGTCCTGTTTATTAAATGTGCAGATGATAATAATGGATGATATTATACGTGAGCATGTGACACGGAGGAAAGGCCAAAGCCAGGCACATAGAAAGACTGGCTCAGAACCCAGCAGGCCACCTTCTGGCATGGCCAGACCTAGCAGTGGCTGGACTAATGGAATACTGGTTTGCATGACCCAGCCCTGGATGAACACAATCAAAAGGAGCCTACAGACTGACAAAGTGCAGGAACCTATTAGGCCTCCAGTAGCTGCTTACTGTAAGCAGGCAGATTGTTAGGGATTGAACTCTTTCTAGATAAACTAATGTGAAAGGCACCTCTGCTTTGGAAAAATAGGTTCTTTAAGATAGAGCAATCCTACTATCTGGGCTGGAGGTAAAAGTGGGTTCAGGAGCAATCAGAATACCTTGATCAGCACTGGACCCAGAGTGGCATGAGATAGGGAGTTGAGAAGTGGCAGAGGTGACTGCTTCTGGTGGTCCTGGCTCATAGGTACTCTGAGTACTGGTAATGACTCAAATATTTTGTACTCTATTATCCTAGTCCTAGAAAACCAGTGCAGAGCCACTGTTTGTTGGCTTTTTTCTGTGGATCCCTTAGCAAATCCTTTTTTCTTCCCTTCTTGTCTTAGGACTGCCTTTCTGCTTTTCCTGTGCACTTAAAATTGAGTAATCAAAAGTTCATTGGTTACAGATGAAATTTCAACTGAAATTTTGTGGGAAATTTATAGGGAATTTTGAGGGGGCAGCATTAAAAGGGTTTTGAGGGGAAGACTGAGCTCAGTGGAAGAGCAAGTGCCTAGCAAACACAATGTCCTGGGTTTGGTGCCCAGCTAGGAGATTGAAGGGCTAGGGGTGTGGCTCAATTGTCAGAATACTTGCCAAGCATGTACGAAGGTTTGGGTTTGATCCCAAGTACTGCATAAACTGGGTATGATGGCATACAGCTGTAATCCCAGCAGGTGGGAACTAGAGACAGGAAGATGAGAAGTTCATGATCATCTTTGACTAGTAAATTTGAGTATAGGATATATGAAACACTGTTCCAGAAAAGAAAAAAAGAAAAAGAAAAATGGTAACTTTATTTGAAAGGACTAGAGTAACTGCTATTGCTGTGTCCCATGGACTTTCTGCTTTTTGAAAACTCTACAGACTGTCCACTGCTCAGATGAGAGCAGGTTCTAGGGTTCCAAGTAGAAGGGTACTATCACTTCAGGTTCTTGTGTATTTTGTTTTCTCCATATATGTTAAAATTTCCCAAATTCCATTAAAAACAAAAATGAAACCATGTGAGAGGTGTTTTCATTTGAATTAAAATGTCTGACCTCAGGCTTCTGCCAAGCTAGTGTTCTTAGAAGCCACACAGTACAGTTTTAACTCACCTTTCCTCTTGGCAAATGCCTTTAGGAGTGAGTGTGCTTTTCTTGTAAGACAAACTTCATTTATTGCTTTATCCTTTTTCATCTTTGAAAATTCAGTGATACTTTTAAAAAAGTAATGACCATAACTCAGAAAATGTTTTATTATTTTTTAAGTGCTGTTTTATGTATATGGATTTTTGCCTACTTGTATGTCTTTGTACCACATGCATGTCTAACCTGTAGAGGCCAGAGAGGCATCAGATCCTTTAGTCCTGGAGCCACAGACAGTAGTGAGTCCCACATATGGGTCCTGGGAATCAAACCCTGGTCCTCTAGAAGAGCAGCAAGTACTCAACTGCTTGGGCTATCTGTCCAGCTCCTTATTTTTGGCTTTGTGAGACATGGTCTCTCTGTGTGGCCCTAGCTGTCCTGGGAATTGCTATGTAGACCAGGCTAGTCTTGAATTCACTGAGATCTGCCTACCTTTGCCTCCTGAGTGCTGGGATTAAAGGCAAGCACTACCATGCCTGGCTCCAAAGATGTTTTAATCTGCTCAATGAGAATATCTGCTTGACTCTAGATTAGTCCTACTTTTAGAAAGAAGCAGTTGTCAGATACAGCGTTGGGCTCTTATGGCATCCCTGATCTTCTGAGAGTCTCTGCCCATTAGCTTGCCTCATCTTCAGGAGTTTGGTTTTGTGTATAGGCAACGGCGATCTGGGTTTCAGTTTGTATAGATATTTCCAGAGAGAATTGGGTCCATGTAGGACTGTGGCCTGAGAACATTGTCTGTACCAGGAAAGTACAGGTAGTCAGGATTTTCAAGGACCAGTGTGAAAATGCAGAGGCCACCTAGGGTCACATTGAGCAAGATGGATGGGTAAGGTGGGAATTATGTCATATGATCCAGGTGTGAGGGGAAGGAATGGGGATACTATTGACAGGTTGCTGGCAGATTGCTTTTGTACCTGGCCCCAACTTGGTGGTATTTAGTACTATATAGAATGAGTATGAACCCTAATTGGCATTGATCAAGAGCTAGAACTCAACTTTTCCTATAGAACCCCTGAAGGTTTTGAGAGCTGTGACTTAGTACAGGGGCTATGATTTTGGGACCTGTAGACACATTGCTAACCCATCATACTGGATATCCTTCTCTTTTGCCAGTCAGTCACTCAAGAAACAAGGCTTCTGGATGTTACGGCATAATTGTATTTTCTCTAAAACTTTCTGTTCACTTTTGTAATGAGCACCGTGTATCAAGTCTGGAAAATTAATGCCCACTTTTCTATAGTGCTAAGTCTGAAAATCTGCACTGGGCTGTTGCTGAATAGAAATGTCAGTTTAGAGCATGGTGGTAAGTTCATAGGCAGGATGCAGCTGCCTCGGCTTGTGCTTCCTTAGCCAAATTTAAATTTGAGCAGGGTCTTAGAATTATAAGAACTAGGATGAAAGAAGGAAAATGGAGCTATTTTTAAAATTATCACCTCTAGGTTCTTCAAGGCAAGAGAGAGAAGTGGTAGAGCCTGCTCTTTTCTGAGCTAGATTGCTTGACCAGGAGAGTTTCTGGTATTGCTGGGTAAGAATACCAGTCTTGATACCAGTTATTTAGTCTTAGTGCTAGGCTGTCTGAGTAATTCCCAGACTACCATGTGTAGTTCTGAACTCAACCTGCCTCTTCTGTCCTAAAGAGAAGAGCAGGGTCTATGCTTGGCCTCAGGGTTACATAGCAAATCATCTTGTGCCTGGTCTCAAAAGGTGTTTTGGTTATGACACAGGGAAGCCAGATATCAGCCTTGTTATCTACCACCTGCTTTCCTAACCTAACCAGCACTTCAGAGAAGGCTGCAAGGGGATGACAGGCATTTCCCTGAAGCTGTCCATAGCCTGTGGCCTGGCCTGATCAAGGTGTCTATCAGGAATGAGTTCTACAGTGCCTCTGAACAGATTGATTGTGCTTGTTTCTTTCTCCTAGCTTCTTCTTTGGTCCTAAGTGGCTTTTGGGAGGCACTTCTTTCTGCAATCTCCACCTTTACTCTACTGAGTGGGTTTTGCATGGTGACTGTTGAGGCTCCAAGAGCATCTTGAGTTCTATCCAGCCCAATGCAGGTCAGGGATGAGTGTAGAACTCTACTTGGGACTGAGTGGGTCAGAGTGGTCCTACTAGTGTCTAGCCACTTTGTTGGGGCTGAGACCTGGCCACATGGCAGTGCCACTATCGCAGCCACTGCTGGGTAGAAGCAGTGTGACACTGACTATTGGGGACACTACTGCCTGGGTTGGACATCCTTCTCTGTTGGCAGCCTCCAATGACAGGCCTCCTGAAGAGCCAGTCCTGTGATTTGGTTTGAAAAGTCATTATTACTATGGAGCAGTTTAGCTGTTGTTTTTGCAGCATTGGTAAGGTTAAAAGAAATAATGATAATAATATAAGAAAGACTCAGTCATAGTAACTGCCTGCAACATGCTATTTGCATTTTTAAGGAAACATTTCTTTGAGACAGCCTGGGTGAAAGGTCACTATTTGCATATAAATGAAAAAGAAAGTGTGTGATGTTGGAAGTTACATCTGTATTATTTTCTCAGCAGTGAGCTGCTGTTGGAGAGATTAGGGGACATGGCTTGCATTTGGCTTTTATTGAATAGAGAAAGTACTAGCGGAGGCTGATTTAGAAGCAAAATAATGAGAAATGTGCAAAGCTATAGAATTCCCGACTTCCCCACCCCACTTCTCTTCTCTCATTTTCACCTAAACTCAGCAAAAGCAGGTCTGTCTGCTCCACTCAGCAAGTATTCTACTCTTTGGATTTCAGCTTTATTAAACCAGGAAAGAAAAAGAACAAAATTTGCCTCCGGTCTCACTTGTAGCCCTATTTGTTTCCTGCTAAAAGCTATTTTGTCCCCGGACCTGTCCACTCCTATCCACCAAGGGTACAGCCAAAAATGTCTATTGCAACTGTACTCTTCCAGGGTTAGAAGGGTTGGGGAGGAAGGTGGTACAGTTTTTAGAGCTTCAGGACTCCAAGTGGATAGCAAAAAGGCAAGGGTTCAAAAGAGTTCTGTGTGGGTGGAGGCAGCCATGCAACTTCCACGAAACCTTGAGTTTCTATCTTCCTCTTACACTTTCAGGCTACCAGACTTTCTGGTCTGTGGGTGATTTCTGACTTGTTAGTAGGCCAGAAGCAAAGTTCCAAGCAGCAATTCAAAAAAGACCAGAGGAGTTGGTCCTATGAAGAAGATTAGTGATTTGGAGGCCAATGCATTGGGGGCAAAGAGGGGCCTTAAAAGGTTGTACCTGAGACTCCCTTCCTGTCCTGCTTTAATCTTGCTTCTTCTCAGAGAACTCTACTGATTACTGATAAATTATTTTTCTTATCCATGTAAATTAAAATTTTGTTTGTTTTTGAAACAATTTCAAACCCACAGAAGTGTTTCAAGTATAGAACAAAACCATTTCTTCTGAACCTCTTGAGAGTATGCTGCTAGTGATCTTGGAAGGCATATCTTGCAGGCAAGCCCCTTCTTTTCTTTGCTAGCTTAATTTTCAGACTCTTGAGGGGTGTGCTGGATCTTGGTGTGTTACGTTGGTCAGTTTGAAATAGGAAAGATTTCCATGATATGTCTGTCTTTCATGATGATGAGCCATTTGAAGAGCACTGGAAGAATGCCCTTCAATTTGGGTTTGTTTGACTATGATTGAACTTGAGTTACATAGATAGGAACATCTCTCTCTTTGCTTGACTCCAGCGTTCCTTGTGTAACATGTTAACTTTATACTCATTCAAGTGGTCCACTCTTTAGTAACAATTCATTAGTATTTAGAAGACATTGTGGAGGCATCCTTTCCCCTTAGACTCTCAGTTTGTTAATTTTTGTTGTTGTTTTTAAAGATTTATTTATTTATGTATTTTATGCATATGTATGTTTTATCTGCATGTACCTCCATCAGATCCTTTGGACTACAGTTATAGACAGTTGTGAACCACCATGTGAGTGCTGGAAATTGAACTCTGGAAGAACAGCCAGTGATCTTAACCACTAGTCCACCTCTTTAGCCCCCTCTCCAGATCCCACAGTTTGTTCATTTTAAAGGATATCTGTAAGGTCTCATGATCTAATATTTTGACCAATGAGTCATTAGCCTTCCTCTGATGTGCAGTGATTCATGATTGGCCAGTGCATGCTCCTTACCTCCCCACCATTTTTCCTGTTCTCTTCTTGCTCTATGCCCAGAGTATTGTGCTGGAGAATAGCCTGTGGCCCCAGTGCTGGGTTCATCTTAGTAACCCATGGTAAAATGTTAGAGTAAGGTCATTGTCCTTAAGGTCTTGTCCTCCTAGGACCCCCAGTAGTGGTTTCCCAAAGTCTTAAATGAGCCGTGGCTAGCTTTGTGGCCTTTACATTATTATTTAACTTGATTTTTCCTTCTTGCCTTTCTCAACTTTGTCTTAAACCTGAACAGCAGCAAGGAAAGAAGATGAAGGATTGAGATAAAATATAGGAAATGTTTAACTTTTAGAATAGATTAGGTTATTTTTAGAATAGAATAGGTATAAGCTTATACCTAACTCTAGGGCTCAGCTGAAAATCCTTGTTCTGCAGAACAATTTAAGAATGGCTTGGGAGGTTTACTCTCCAGGCAGAGAACTGCATAAGCAGGTGCAGGGATGCTACTGTATGGTTGGTTGATCATCAGGCATGATTGTCCAACCTTCTGCTCAGATGCAGATTAATTACTGATGTACCCTGACACTGCTCTGGCAGAAGTAGAAGATCATCTGTAACTATCTAGGTCATGGGACTTCCTGACTCACAGAAGCAGCTGTCTCCCTTGGCTCTTGATGACTGCATGGAGTTACAAGGGTCCCTAGGCAAGGAACAGGATGGACAGGCTTCACCTGCTCTCTGTGGCCCATCCCACAGCATTTCTATGAAATCATGTTTTCTTTTTAACCCTAGTCCAGCATTCCCTGGGTCATTATGGTCTAAGTTGAATCTTGACATAAGTCTCAACCTGGGATAAAAAAACCAAAGGTGCCATGTTAAGAATTTTGCACTGTACAATAATCCCTAGAGGTAACCCACAAATTGTTGACATGCCTTCACGATCTGGGACTCAAACACCTATGGGAGGAAGTTTATCTCTTCTGAGCAGTCCCTATTATCACAATGTTATTTTAAAAATATTTATTTATTTTTGTTTTATGTGTATACATGTGTGCATGTGCCCCATGTATATGTCTGGTGCCTGTAGAGACCAGAGGAGACTTTTGGATCCACCTGGAACAAGAGTTAGGGATGACATGAGCTGCCATATGGGTACTGGGAAGTAAACCTAGGTCCTTTGCAAGAACAGCAAGTGATCTTTTTGTTTTGTTTTGTTTTGTTTTGTTTTGTTTTGTTTTGTATTTGAAACAGGGTTTCTCTGTGTAGCCCTGGCTGTCCTGAAACTCACTCTGTAGATGAGGCTGGCCTTGAACAGAGAAATCTGCCTGCCTCTGCCTCTGCCTCCCAAGTGACAGGATTAAAGGCATGCACCACCACTGCCTGGCACAGCAGCAAGTGATCTTAACCATTGAACTTTCTCTCCAGCACCCAGAATATTTTTTTTGATGTAAAATTCACTTGATAATTCTCTTGAAGTAAATCTAGAATTTTCTCCCTAAGCAGCCTCATACTGAAAATTGAATCCTTACCTTATCTTTCAGTTCACTGTGTAAGATGCTGGCATGGGTTCCTTTTAAATCTTTTATTTTCAAGGGTCTAGAGCACATAAGGCTCTGTAAAGTGTGCCTTCCTCTCTAACCAGGTAGAAAGCCAGTATTTATGAGCCTGTCTCCTGTTGATATAGGAGATACAGTGTCTCTTTCAACAAGGCTATAACTCTTCTAGTCCTTTCAAATAGTACCACTTCTTTGTGACTAAGCATTCAAATATGATCCTATAGTAGCTATTCTTATTCAAACCACCACAGATATCTAGGAATAGAATTGTTATGTTAGATGGTAACTATATTTTACATTTTGACAGTTGAGGTTGGAGCAATGGCTCAGTGATGGCATTGTTACTTTTGCAAAGGACTTGGATTAGGTTTCCAGAACCCACATGGTACCTCATGACCATCCCTAACTCAAGTTCTAGGGGATCTGATGCTCTCTTCTGAAGTCTGTGGGCACAAGTCATGAACATAGTGCACAGATTCACAAGCAGGCAAAGCACTCATACACATAAAATAAAAACTAGATCTAAAAAATAAAACAAAACAAAAACCTTGAGAATTCCAAGAATAGTTTTCTAAGTGACTGCTATTTTACATTCCTATCAACAGCAATGCAGAAGATTCCAGTTTCTATAGATTGGAACTCATACTTGTCTGGTTTTGAATTTGTTATAACCATCTTAGTGAGAGTTAAGTGATATATTACAGTTGATTTGCATTTATTTATTTATTTATTTTATTTTACTTTTTGTCTTCAGACGCACCAGAATAGGGCATCTGATCTCATTATGGGTGGTTGTGAGTTCCAGATCCGAACTCAGGACCTTCGGAAGAGCAGTAAGTGCTCTTACCCGCTGAGCCATCTCGCTGGCCCAGTTGATTTGCATTTAACTCATGACTAGATGTTGAGGTCTTTTCATATATATATATATATATATATATATATATATATATATATATATATAATCCATTTATATATAGTCTTTAGAGAAATGTCTTTTCAAGTTCTTTGACTTTTTTAAGTGGTTCGTTGTCTTATTAAAGAGTTATCAGAGTTTTTTATTCTCAGCACAAATCCTTTATCAAATATGTGATTTACAAGCATGTAGGAGAATTTTATTGATGGTATTATTTGAAGACAAATGTTTTCAACCTTGATGAAAGCTGTCTTAGGGTTTTTATTGTGACAAAACACCATAACCAAAAGCAGCTTGGGAAGAAAAGGGATTGTTTTATCTTTCAGTTCTCAGGTTCATACCACCACTGAAAGAAGTCAGGGCAGAATCCCAAAGTAGGAACTGGGAAGCAAGAAATGAAACAGAAGTCATGAAAGAATACTGTTTACTAGTTTGTTCCCTATGGCTTGCTTAGTCTGTTTTCTTATATACCCCAGGACCACATGCCCAGGGGTGGTTTGCTCCATAAGCGTGCCATAAGCTTTCTTTTTGTTTGTTTTTGTTTTTTGAGACAGAGCTTCTCTGGGTAGCTCTGGCTATCCTGGAACTCTTGACA
>JADRCC010557711.1:0-10068 GCA_019843855.1 Hylomyscus alleni | reverse complement strand
GACAAAAACTAACCAGGAAAAAGTCCAATGTATGTTTATCAATTTAAAAACATTTATTTATTTTATTTTATATGTATGGATGTTTTGTCTGCAAGTGTTTGTCCAGCTGATGCATGTAGTACTTGCAGAAACCAGAAGAGGACATTGGATTCTCTGGAACTGAAGTTGCAGATGATTGTTAGCTGATGTGTGGATGCTGGGAGTGGAAGCCAGATGCTTTGCAAGAACAGCAAGTGATCTGAACCAATGAATCATCTCTCCAGACCTATATTATTTTTGTTGTTGTTTTGAGACTTAGTTTTTCTATATAGCCCAGGATGGCCTTGAACTTGTAATCCTTCTGCCGTGGCCTTCATAGTATTGGGGTATAAGCATGTGTCACCATGCATAGTTTTGTTTTATGTTTAGTACGTTTGGTGTTGTATACAAGAAATAAACCATTGCTTGATCCAAAGTCAAGAGGGTTTTCTTTTAGGGTTTCTAAAAATTTTAGTTTTATAGATAAGTCTGTGATATATTGTGAGTTGCATTTTTTAACTGTATGAGGTCTATCTTCTTTCTTTTGGATGCCAGTTGTTTCAGTACATTTATTAAAATGATTATTCTTCCCACTAAATTATTCAAGCACCATTGTTGAATATCTACCGATAAAATATAGTTTACTTTTATACTTTTGAGCCTATCTCATTTATCTACATGTTCATTCTGTGAGGATACTATATTATCTTGGTAACTCTAGTCCTATGATAAGTTTTGAAACAGAAAAGTATGAGTCCTTCAACTTTGTCTTTAAAATTTTTGTTTTAAATAAAAAAATTGTTATAGCTAGTCTATATTTTCTGAATTGCCATGTGAATTTTATATTTATTGTATCATATTTTGCAAACAAACTTAAAAAAAACTCAGTCATACATAAAATACATCTGGAGAGATAAGGAGCAGTTCCAGTGACATCCAGAAAGTGTTGGTCACACAAGCAGCAACAGATTCAGAGAGAGAGGAAGATAGAGTAGGGCTTCTGAAGTCTGCCTGGGAGACCAGGAGAAGCTGGCTAGGCAGGAGCACCACCTGCCCTTGGGAACATCACCTGCCCCTGGGAGGACATGGTCTGTATTTGGGAAGGGTATGACAGGGATAAGAGTGAAGTCCAGATCAACTATGCTTTATATATTCTCCTGCCTCTGCCTGATGAGGAGTGAGAAAATAGGTTCAATGCTTTAGAAGAATGGGTGGCACCAATACTCTTGGAATCCCTCAGTCAACAGTCACATGGGACTGATGTACTCATCTGGGAGTCAAGCCCTCCAATAGTGGATGGAAGGTTCAAAGGGGCTTCTTTAAAGAGAGTGTTCCCTTAGTATATTCTCCCAGTATATCTGTTGTGGTCCCCAGAGATACAAATTCCCCAGGTAGCTTGGCTTGAGTCAAGGTGATCCAGGAAAAATCAATTGGAAGTCTTGAGGAAAAAAAATCATAGCAGTCTTGTCTTCAGTGATGGTTGAACAGTGGGGTACCAGAATACTAGACTTGAAACAGGGCCCAACAGGTCAGTTTTTGTGCTCTTCCTGGGAGTGCTGCTCTAAGACCTGAGTTTATGAGACAGCTAAGCAGAAGGATGTGGGTACCATAATCTGGAGAACAAGTGAGCTGTGTTTGTGTTCTGACCTTCTCCTAGCTTGTATTGAAGATCTTGATCTTGTGAAGGATGACTGCTTTGCCTGTGGCTCAGGCTGAGCAGTCCCTGGTTGCTTTGCTGTGATTTTTTTTTTGTTCCATAGAATCTTGTAAATGTGGATCTGGGATCCCTGTGGAACAAACACAGAGGAGGGCTCTAGGTCTCCAACATAGATTACAATGAACACCCTATCCTAGCCATAGGATGATGTTTCTGAACTGCATGCTCTCCAGTATGGAGGCTATATACATAGAGGAATAGGATTTAGATGACCTGAAAAATCCCCAAATAGTCTTGTTTGACCAAAATTTCTTTCTTAGTAAAGGTGGTGATAGTGACAACACCAACACTGTTTTCAAGTATCACTAAGGACTCTTTCAAATGTTTCTTAATCTCCAAGTAGTTATTCTCACTTTGTGTACAAAGTTGTTAAGAATTAGAGGGCAAGGTGACCCTAGAGTCAGGTCATCATGAACTATGGACTACTTGGTGATACTATTGTGAATCTATGGAAAGCATAGCTTCTGGTCTCCACACTCCTGGGTAGGGCTTCCTTCAGATTGGTTAGACTTGCATGCTGTTGGACTTAGTATGTGATCAGGACAAGGGATATTATAGAGTCTAGACTATAGAGTAGGCTAAAGGTATAGCATGCAGAGTCCATAGGGCAGGACCTGGCCATTGTAGGTCTCAGTGTAAAATAAAGGGATCATATGAGAACCCCACACTGCTGACTCCTTGTAGTCATCTTTTCGTTACAAGAAACTTCATGGACAAAGGAAGAAAAATTGTGTCATGCTGCTTTCAGGACCTTTTATACAAAGTTCTGACATGAGTGTCATCACTTTGCTGAACTGTATCATCTGTTTCTAGTGGGTGTGAGGAAAGAGCCTGTGTTTTGCTCTTGTTCTGAAATGCTTCATTGGCTTTGTTACTGATGGTAGATAAGAACCACACTTTAGAGAGTAGATGAATTAAAAATCTTGGTGCTTTGCTGTGCAGATGTGGTATTTCAGGATGACTTAAAACAGTAGTTCTTGGGCTAAAGATGGTGGAGAATCCCAAAGGACTGATTTCCAAATTCTTAGGAATGGTGAGGCAGTAGAAGTGTGGAACACTGCTTATCTCTCATCACACAGAACACTAGAGATCCAAAAAAACCAAAAAACAAAAAAAACGAAAAACAAACAAACCAACCAACCAAAACACTAGAGGTCCTTTTTTAGATACATATGCAGATCAAACTAAGAAGCAGCAGAGACCTACAGGAGATGCTTTAGGGCAGGTAGCTTCTGGGACACCTTTTTTTTTTTTTTTTTTTTTTTTTTTCGGTTTTTTTTTTTTCGAGACAGGGTTTCTCTGTATAGCTCTGGCTGTCCTGGAACTCACTCTGTAGACCAGGCTGGCCTCAAACTCAGAAATCCACCTGCCTCTGCCTCCCAAGTGCTGGGATTAAAGGCGTGCACCACCACTGCCCGGATGACACCTTTCATAATTTAGACTAAGTACTTCCCTCCAGTTGTCATTGAGCCATGTTCCAGTCCCCTTACATGTTTGTATATGTCCCTATAACAAATAATTCTGATTGAGCCTCATGAACCAGTCAGTGCACAGGTTTCTATAGAATATTCTCTGAGACATACATTCAGAATCAGAACCCTGAGCTTTTCAGGGTCCAGCTGTCTCTCAGTCCTTTAATGGTACAGTGGAGACACATGATAACTCTTATATGTCAGTTCCCATAAAAAGTACCTAATGGCTGGCACAATTCTTGACTGTTCACTTATAAAGCCTTCCAAGTATATATTCTTCCCAATGGTTTCTTCTGCATGGGTCCCATTCTTAGAAACCTTACGTTGCTGGTGGCAGTTGCCTAGTGGTTCTTTTGGTAGACAAGCACTAGGTTATAGTTCCTGCTATAAGGCTCAAGGATATATATATATATGTGTGTGTATATATATATATACACACACAGAGAGAGAGAGAGACAGACAGACAGACACATTATAGAGATGAGAGATATAGATTAGATATATAGATTATATAGATATATCTGTGGGAAAGTATGCCTGATACCTGCTCAATAATGATGACCATTAATTTCCCTCTATAGATGGGACCCAGAGGCCTTGAATTGTGAGAAAAGTCCTACAACTCACCCTTTTATGATCAAATAAAGCGGATCTTCAGCATTTCTATATAGGGAACTCACAGTTCAAAGAGAAGAAGGCTTCATTTAGGAATCTTCTATGATTTAGGATGTGTACCCAGTCTTATAGGATCACTGTTCCTTTAAGTACCTTTGGCAGCTACATCTAATTTATTCTTTCTCTTGGCTCATGAAGGGACTCTGAGCCCTTTAAGGGGATGGAGATATTTTCAAGGAACAAGAGGATGGTCACGATATAGGGTGACTGGGGCCAGAAGTGGTAGAATTCTGGATAAAAACAGTTTGGGGGATGCATCCAAAATTATGGGCTAATTGTGGGGAAGATAATATTTATGATAACATGTACTCAATCTACCTTTTTCTAGGAGAAGAAAGCAGAATGTAGAAATAT
Source organism: Hylomyscus alleni (assembly GCA_019843855.1). Lineage (NCBI taxonomy): Eukaryota > Metazoa > Chordata > Mammalia > Rodentia > Muridae > Hylomyscus > Hylomyscus alleni. The sequence continues at coordinate 5,832 of JADRCC010557711.1, read as the reverse complement.
TCATTTCCTGTTTTTATTGTTAGTAACTAATGACCTTCCTTTGAAACTCTGCAGCATAGAAAGCAGGTTGTCATGGAGACAGGGAATGACGTTCAGGGAATAGGTACACAATGAATTTCTTTGTTGTGTCCAACTGATATATTCAGCCTCTGCTTAGATGTGTGAATTTATGTGAATTATGAGAATTAAATATTAACTGTAGGCATTATCCTGGAGAGAAGAAAAAAACCAGGAGGAGAAAATACACTGAAAACAAGTAATGAGTGCTAGTGGCATGCAGGGCTCCTTGAGAGGCCATGTTATCAGAGATGATCAGGCCCACTGGATAGACTTCACTTTCCTCAATCAGTGGGTGCTTGAGAAGTTGAAGGACATAATATACATTTTACAAAAGTAAATGGATCTGAGCTGCACATTCTTTTGGGATAATAAAAAATGTAGTTATGGGGTCTGGAGAGATGACTCAGCGGTTAAGAGCACTGACTGCTCTTCCAAGGTCCTGAGTTCAATTCCCAGCAACCACATCGTGGCTCACAACCATCTGTAATGAGATCCGATGCCCTCTTCTGGTGTGTCTGAAAACAGTTACAGTGTGCTCATATAAATAAAATAAATCTTCAAAAAATGTAGTTATGATTGAGTTACTCATTCATTGGTCAGTTAGTTTTCAAAATACCTCAATGCCATCTCTGTTTTCAAGGTGGGTCTCACATGATCCATACTAGTGCTCTGAGTTGGAACAGCTATTTTGGGTGTCTATACCTTGTAACACATGTACAAAATAGCCATCAGAGGTGAGGCTATGCTGTAGACCCTCTGTTTCTAAAGAGTAAAGGTTTTCCCCCCACCCTCCCTCCCTCTCTCCCTTCCTCCCTCTCTCTTTCTATCCTGGAACAACCATGAGCAATGAATTTGTTTGTCTTTCTGATAGTATCCTGCATTTTTTTTCTTTCTCTTCATGGGTTTGCCTAGCTGATATTTGTCAGAGTCCCCTTTTCTGAACTTCTATTCTTTTAAACCCTCAGAAAATGAGTTCCGAGGCAAACTTCTGACCCAGAGGTGGACACAGGAAGACAAGACTAGTAGCTGCAGAACTGAGAGACATTTCCTGTGTAGATACAACAAGGTAAGGACTTGGCCATGGGTCCTTCAGAGTCAATATGGGGACCAAGATCACCTAGTCACTTTTTAGTTAGAGGAAGAAGGATGAATAGATAAAACTCCATGTGATAGAGATGACACAGGATCCTTGCTTCTTAAGGATATTCTTAGGGATGATCTTGGGGATAGTCCCTGTCTATGACCACGGTTTTAGTCACTAACCTTCTAATTCCACAATTTCCTACTGACTCACTCTGTCTGACCCACTCTCCAGAGCAGAAGATATCAGAGCTGGGAGTCAAAATAGAGAAAAGCATGGGGCATCTATACTTGGAGGTCAGATTCCAACATTTTAAAAAATATTTTAGATTCACTTATTTTATGTCTATGAATATTTTGCCTGAATGTATGCTTGCACACGATGTGAATACCTGGAACTTGTAGAGGTCAGAGGAGGGCATTAGATTCCCTAGAACTGGAATTACAGATGGTTGTAAGCCACTGAGTACTAGAAACTGAACCTGAGTTCTCTGAAAGAGCAATAAGTTCTGTTAACCACTGAGCCATCTCTCTGGTGTCCAGATGCCAACTTATTATCTGATATGCTGAAGTTTTACAGTGAGTGTCTCAGCCAACACCTAGGCATGGCATCCAGGATAAGGGACAGCCCAAGTATAGATAGACAAGACCATGAGTTTAAGGCAGAATGACATCTTACAGTACTTGCATTTTACTGTTAGAATATACTATTTGTCATTTATGTCTGGTGATAGAAATGTACGATTAACAGGTCTATTATAGTCACTTTGCTAAGCACTCAGACTCATTTTGATTCTGTTATCAATGTGCTGAAGATTATCAGCACAGTGTCCTAAATATTATGGTAAAATATTATTTATTTCTATTACTGAATTTTTGACCTCTTTCCTTCACTGTACTCAAGCCCAGAGGAGTCCCCAAGAGACATGGGTGTCAGATAATATGACCATGAAAGTGGCTCTAAGCAAAACAGTTTCTGAGGTTGCTTGATACCCTGTCAGAGTGAATTAGGAAGACTCTCGTGTCTCCACAGCCCAGGTACAACATGCTCAGAGTTTGAGCTACAAGTGACTGTTTAGAATGCAGGTGCTGGTAATGAGCCTGGGGCTAACACTTGGGCCCTATTAGCAGCACTAAGGCGTTATAGCTGTATCATCTATAGGCCAATCTGCTTTACTTTGGACAGATCTCTGTGAGCTCAAGGCCAGCCAAGTGGAACTACATAGTGAGTTCCAAGATAGCTATTACATGGTGGCACTTAAAAAGAAAGAAACAAACAAAAAACTAGATGAAGAATAGGCCAGTAGAGGAGGGAAGATGTGAATGGATGATGGACCAGAACTAAGGGGTAGCACAGGTGATCTCCTTTGACAGAGACTAAGATAAATAGCATGTTCTAGTGTCCCAAGATGGCACTCGAGTAAGATGAGGAGCCAACAGGAAGGGCCATAGAAGTGGCCCACATAATAAGATCGGTAGTGTGCTTACCCTCTGAATTCACCACAGTTGAGGTAGTTGGATAGCTTAGGACCATGTAGGGCTGTCAGAGAAGGCCTGTTTTGGTGTGTTAGGGAATACCATGTATTAGTATGTTAGGCACAGATGGTGAACCTTGAACCCCTTCTGAACCTTAAAGAATAAAACCTTTGGTCCCAAGGTATACACTACTTAGTGGACAATTAGTTATGAAACAAGGATCTCTGATAAGGGCAATTAAACAGAACTACCTTCAGGGAGGGAGGTGACTCTCCTTTTTAGCTGTCTGACTTGGTGTTGTTGAATCAACAACCTGGAGAGATACAAACCAACGACCCTGGAGAGAAACAAATTCCACTTATAACTAGGTACACTTGTAATCCCAGCACTTGGAAGGATGATATAGGAGGGAAAATACAAGTCCAGTTTGGGCTATATAGCAAGACCATGTCTCAAAGGAGAAACAAAGAAAGAAAATCCTTTTTTGAAGTTTGAAACAGATATGGCTGCTTTACCAGGTAGCCTAATTGGTTATAATTTTTTATTTAGGGGTTTGAGTGAGAAAAGATCTCATGCTAAGAACTGTCAAAAGACAACCCCATTCCTGAAACATTTTCTGAATGATGTCCCATGGGTAGTGTCATTTCTATATCACAGGAAGTGGCAGGTCTACTTACTTGTAAGTAGATTGCATAATTGGTGGAAGAACAGTGAGGGTAATGTCAGACATGTAGTGCTCCCAAAGGGAAGCATAACTATCACTGCAAAGAACTAGGAAGTACTATGATGACTCCTAGTGGGATATAGGGGCATGGGCACATGATTTAGTCACAGACATCTAGCTAATAGGAAGTAGAATGTATATGGGACTTCTAGGGGAAATTTTGCATCCTTCTGTGGCTATGAGCTGACCTGGAGGATTAGAACTTACATACAAAAGGAAGGGCAAGCATCAATAGTAATCAGAAAATGGGATAAAGACTCTGAGAGTCCCTATTGTAGTTTTTATGGAGGAGAAAGTAAGTCTGGTGCTTGAAGGTTGCTCATAAATCCTAAGTGGAGTGCTCCTTTCTCCAACCCAGTGGTAGATTTGGACTTGGGTCTGCACAGGTTAATACTTCCGTCAGGACACAAGACAGTTTGTAACCCATTTGGCTGCCACAGGAGGGCCCAAAATAAGACAAACCATTGTATTTGTTTTTACTCTCAATGGAGTGAATAAGATACTGCCAAGTGAAGCAGGGCAAGAGATGGCCAATTTTTGCTACATTTTTACCCAATAGCTACTTCAGCTCCTTCCTCTGGGCAAGGAAGACATCCTCCCCCAGGTCTCCAGAGGAAGTGTATACAAAAACCTTAGTCTTCTGCTAGAACACTGTAATCTACATGATCCTATGACTTTAAAAACTGTCCTAAATCTATTCTAATATTTTAGCTTTTCTGGTTATTAGAGCACATTTTTCCCCCATGAGACACTGGTAGGTAGCCTTGGCTGGCCTGGAACTTGCTATGTAGACTAGACTAACTTTGAATTCACAGAGATCAGTCTGCTTCTGCCTGTTTTTAATCCTGCTGAGATTAAAGGTATGTGTCATCACTCCGAGCTAGAGTACATTTTAAGTAAAATAAAACACCAGAGTATCTCCTTCCACTCCAGGGCTAGGATGACTGACCCATGGTAATCTCTAACCAAGACTCTGCAACTATCTGCTCAGCTCCCTCTGATATGTCCCTCCTCTGCCAGCACCAGCTTCTAAGATAGTTTTGATTGCCCCACATACTCATTCACTCTTTCCTCCATCTGCTGTTTTTTACTTGATGTGTCCTGAATAGCTCTCTGCAAGAGGCAGTGAATGACCACACATTTGTGAAGGTGAGAACTCTCCTCAGCACAAGATGGGGACCTTTCAGGTCAGAGGGATGGCAGGGGTCTGACCATTGAGTTTGATTTGTTTATCCAAAAGTGCTCTTGGCTTCTGGGGATAACTCACCTCAATCCTGAGGTGTCTCTCATAGATACTCTTAGGTATTCACTTGTCAGATCACTGTTTCTATTCCTAGTCAGGGTCTCAGGGATCAGCAGATTCTTTATCTTTTGTTCACTCCTGAGCAGCCTCATTGCCTTTCTAGAATGTGCAAAACTTTCAAGGTCAGGTCACCTCCATTTGGAGTCAATTTTCAGCACAGATTCTGCCCTTGGATAGTCTTTGGTCATTAGGCAAGAGGTGGGTAGGAAGCCCTTCCATCCTGGAGGGTACAGGTAATTGGCTTTAGATGTCAAAGTAAAGGTCAATAAGAACCAACCGACTTAGGGAATCCCTGGGCCTCTAGAAAACTAAACTTTTGATTATTATTTCCTCTCCCTGCCCCTTCTTCTTTTTTGAGACAAAGCCTCTAGGCCCTGGGTGGCCTAGAAATTGCTTTATAGACCAGGCTGGCCTTGAACTCACAGAGCTCTACTTGCCTCTCCCTTCCCAGTGCTGGGATTAAAGGTGTGTTCCATCATGCCTGGCCCCATTCTTTCTTCTTAAAGATCAATTATTTGTTGTTTTGGCTGTGTTGAGTTCTGAGTTTATTCCTCAGACAATCAAAATAGAGCCAAAAGTAATTTGCAGGTTTTGAGGCTGCTTGCTGTGTTTGATATTTTGATACTTGACTTTGTAAAGGTTCAACACAGGGAGCTCAGTTTGGCAAGTGAGTATTAAAAGGGGCTAGTAATTGTGTTTAAAAAGCCTGAATGACTGGTCTTGCTTTTACTAAAGCAATACAGAACAGTTCAAGGCAAAAACAAAACAAAACAAAACAAAACAAAACAAAAACAAACAAACAAAACACCCTCCAGTGAGACTGCTTTTAAGATGGTATCAAGGAATCAAGTTTAGTGCCTGGATGGAGACACAGTTCTCTCATGCTATTGTAATAGCTATGGCTGAATACAGTATTTGGAAATTATTTTCTCCAATTTTCCAATACAAGGTAAAACTGATAAAATGTCAGAACTAATGATGTGCTCTATCAGCAAGCAGTATGACATTGATGTTAGAGAAACAGAGCAGATGTCCTTGGGAAAGATTCCTGATCTCATAGTGGAGCAAGATTATCTGTCTGAACAAAGGGACCCTTTCACCCTCAAGGCAAGAGGCGATTGAGTTATGTATGGGTTGTGCAAAAATAGTTCCTGTTTGTTCTTGGAAGAAATAAAAGGTTTTTTTTTTT
>JADRCC010557706.1:0-11381 GCA_019843855.1 Hylomyscus alleni | reverse complement strand
CAACAAGCCACTTCCCAAGTCCTTGTCATGGACAAGGCTGAAAATCTGGTTATGCTTCTGTTAGCCTGTCTATGGTCTGAAAAGACCAGGAGTATGCAAGCTTTTTCCAGACAAATAGAGGCCAAGAAAATCTAAATGACATACATGGCAGTTCAAAAGCAAGCTAAAAGGGAATGGATGGTCAGTGATAGAAAGAAACCACAGCCAGAACTCTAACTCGTAAAGTTTAGTTTGTCCACATATGTGTATGTCTCAACCCTGTGATAAATATGAAATTTTTAACTCAACCACCTTTTCTACCTCCACTGGCTCACTCTGACACAGAACAGATTTGAAATGTTTGATTGCTGGATAAGTTAATTTTATAACCTAAAATGTTCAATTCAAGAACTGACAATATTACACTAACTGCCAACAATTATTTTGATTTGACAATTTTTTTATTTTGTCTTGACTCTTCTTCTCATCTCTCTACATAGCATTTGAACTCATCCTTCCTAGGCCATTTCCTCTCTCACTCTCATGTAATTTATAAGGCTATTATTATGCACTTTAGTATTAGAACAACATGAGCCTTAGAGAGTAGTGTTAATGGAATTCTAATAGAAAAAAATGAGATAAATTATTGAGATGACTTGTAATTTGCATCGTTTTGCATCTCTCTTAAAAGAAAAGGAGAGAGGGAGGAAAAGAAAAGGGAGAGGTTGGCTTTTGCTGGGTATAAGCTGATAGATCCCTGGGAGAGAACAGAATGCCTAATTCACTAATTAGAGGAGGTACACAACCCAATAATACTATGCGGGGACTTAGAAGGCTGCCTAGTAGAATTTAAATCTTGATCTACCAGCTGCTAATTGTGACCTCATACAATTTTCTTAAACTTTTTTTTTGTGGTCCAGAGTCCTCACCTATAATATGGAAATGACACTGTAAATTTGTGCAGTTAAAATAATAATAAAGAGCAAAATATAATAGATATAATGAAAACAACCTCAGAGAGTTGTTGTAAAAAGTAGATGTGTTTGAATCTTTGTTCAACAACTAATGTACAGTAAACATTACAAGGGCAGCACTATTAAAGCCACATAGGCAGAGTTTCTTCTAAGGTTAGAGTTCAAAGGAATGAAGAATGTAGTTTCACAACTTACCATAGTGTGTACTAGAGTCCACTCGAAGAGAAACTAAGTATCTAGAATGGTAAATGTTTGGCATCTATGCCTCCACTACTCCCATCTGTGCCTATGACAAGCATTTTATATTAACTACAGAATTTGTTCTCTCTGAGTCTTGATACAATGTTAGATTTTTTTTTCTAATACCAAACCAGGCATCTATTATCCATGAACTAGAAAAAGACTTTAATATGATACTATTTCCTTTCTACCTCTGTTAGAGGTTCATTCCAGGATCAGTCACCAGGGAGCTGACTTTGTGATTGGTCTTTCGCAGGACAGATGCAGAAAAAATAAACTATCCAGTTGAAAATTCAAGTGATATTTTACATCAAATATCAAGGAGAAGTGTCTAAGGAAATGACTAAAGTGGGTAAGAATGACTGTGAAAGCAAGAGGATGTGAATTCAAATCCCCAGCACCCAGTGTTGGGACAGATCCTGGCAACCCCTTTATTCAGTGATTCAGGACCTAAATGTTTTATTTTCAAAGATTCTATCTCCCCTTAGTACTTTTTCCCCCTTTACTGATATATTCAATACTGTATTGTGCAGAATGTGACAAACTAAAATGGCAAAGACTATGAAAAAGATTTGAAAAACAGTACTGATATGCATTGCAAGGCTTATGCAGGTTGAGATAAAAAGGTTGAAGAGTAGATTTAAAACTGTCTAAGTTGGGCACTCTTATGTGATAAAGCACTTGTGTGTCTGGAGTGCCACATCTGTACTGTTCTGGTAGAGTAAGCATAGATTCCAAACAGGATCTAGCTGGACCCAAGAATGAAACCCTATCATCAATAAAACCTCTAGTAGTTTCCACTTATGTCTACTATGATGGTTTGTATATGCTTGGCCCAGGGAGTGGCATTATTTGGAGGTGTGGCCTTGTTGGAGTAGGTGTGACACTGTGGGTGTGGGCTTTAATACCTTAGTCCTAGCTGCCTGGAATCTAGTATTCTGCTAATAGTCTTCAGATGAAGATGTAGAACACTCAGCCCCTCCTGCACCATGTCTGCCTGGATGTTTTCATGTTCCTGCCTTGATGATAATGGACTGAACCTCTGAACCTGTAAGCCAGCTCTAATTAAATGTTGGTCATTATAAGACTTGCCTTGGTCAAGGTGTCTGTTCATAGCAATAAAACCCTAAGACATCTACCCTTGATAGGGCATGATGAACAGTAGGCAGCCTTTTCCTTTAGGTTTTCCAGTAGGATGTCTGAGTGTATCACCTTGCTTTTCTTTTGGTCTTATGTCACCTACATCTTGACTCATTTTCTGATTCATGTCTATTTGGCATCACCATAGGAGAAATATTCCACAGAGAAATAGAAGAGGAAGATTTTGACAGAAGAAGGAGTTGGGGTAGATTCCAATCATCAACTCAACCACTCATTAAACATTTACAAGGGACCACCTCTAGAGGGAGCTAATATCGCTATCTTAGCTCATAAGAGAGTGCTCAAAGAATGATTAAATACAGAACACTTGTTCCAGTATTTCAAGAAATGCAGGAAGTATTACCAGGGCTAAGTGATTAAATGAGGCAACCAATCCCAAAGAAGAGGGGATAAACATGGATTGTTTGTAAATTCATTCACTTTGTATATGCCAAGTACACACACACACACACACACACACACACACACACACACACACACACACGATGTCTACCCATTTCTTTCCCAAACTCTTCTCCACAGAGACATTACTATTTTTTTAATTTCCCATGAGTCATACCTTAATCCACTTAATCCCACCTTAATAAAACTTAAGCATAGAAATGAGAGACTATGAGAAGAGAAAATAGGAAAGACACAGACTGATTAGATTATAATACGTTCCCTGACTTGGAAGACATTTTCAATTCAACATTCCAGTTTCCTTTCAGGCACATCCATATGGGTTCCTAAGCTCAAAGCATGCAAGACTAGGTAACAGCTGTGTGGAATGTGCAATTCTAGATATTTTGTTAAGACTTGGCTGGTCCTCTGCAATATCGCAAAGATTCCACATTATATTCAACTAAGAAGAACAGTAAATAATATGCCTCCATTGCATCAGACTTTAAAAATACAGCTTGGGGCAGGCAAATGACAGCTGGGCCATTGTTCTCAGCAGGTGAATGGAGCTCTGAAATTGTAGCCTGGAATCTAGACAAGCAAGAAGGCAATACTGTCAGACAACAGAGCCCTGACATCCCATAACATCTGTTTGTTACTGCAAAAGCAATACCAAAAAGAATACATGAGGCCTCAGACAGACAGCTAGAGGTCCAGTATCTGGGGGAAAGCCACCAACCTCCATCTCATAATTTCCATAGCAGAAAAATAAAAAAGAAATTTAAAAATTCAGGTTGCAGCCAAGACAAAACTAACCTCCTTTAACTTTTCCCAAACTCCCCACCTTTAACGGCAAAGGGCTTATAAGCAGAAGACCTGGGGCCTGAGCTTATGCTGAAATAGTCTCTTGTGTTCTAATTAGCCAACTGAATGGGTTGCTTGAAGGATGACTGGGATCAGGGGATTAAAAGGAAAGAGTGTCAAAGGGACTGTGGTTCACCTTCAGCCACCCTGAGGCCAGAAAACATATTAGGGAAAAAAAAAAAAAGAAATTGAAAGCAAAGGGGGCTCCAATATGTCTTGCCTTGCAGCAGTGTTATTCATAGGAAAATGGCAGAAGCTTTTGAAGAGAAGGTGAAAATGATGTAAGGGGATAAAATGCTCAGCTAAAACCCTTCTGGAGTCATACCTGGTTCCCTCCTGTGGCCTCCCAGCCAGAGCTGCAGACACTGGCCACCTCTTCCCCAGTCCATCCTGAATGCCGGTAGAAAATTCATCTTCCCAAGTTTTCCTTTAAGCACAGGCCCACCGACTCTATGGGAAAGTTACATATACACTCGTTACACCTTCTAGAAAGCAAACCTTATGGATCAAGTTACCCTTACTCCTCAGTATGAAACCCAGCTCCCACTGGGAAATCTACTTATTGTAGACTAATACACTGTGAAGAGCCCAGGCACAGCAGAAATAACATGTTCTCATGCCCAACCGATTTGCTCTCAGCGTCAGTCTCGCTATGGACCCTTGGCATAGCTTTCCATTGCCAAAGTTTACTTGTCAGGACTTCATCAATGCTCCATGATACCTTAAACGGTTCTGAGCTTTAGACTGCAGTGTTATTAAGTAGCTCCACAGAAAACACAAGCCTCAACAACCTCGAAGGCCCCGAGAGAAAATACTGGTGTGTAAATGTCTCTGTACTGGGTCTATGATGATACAGTTATATTTTCTTCCTAAGCTTGATGTCCATAGTATGCCAGGTGAATTGCCTGCAGTTGTTTTGTTGTGGTGCTGTTGTTGCTGTTTGGTGGTGGTGGTTGGTTGGTTGGTTTTGTTTCGTTTTTTTTTTTTGTTTGTTTGTATTTTGCTTGTTTGTTTGTTTGATTGTTTTTTACCTTCTTGGTCCTATGGCAGTGATAACTTTTACATGCACACTGTTTAGAGCCATGATGGATGCCACAGAAGGATTGCAGAAAGCTGTGTGGTTCACACTGCCTAAACATGTTTCTGTGCACATTTTACCCTACAAGCTAAACATCCATTTGTTCTGGTTTCTTCAAAGGACAAGGGTAAGTTTCCATCTTTAAAAGGCTAATTCAAGATGAAAATGAATCTGTAATGAAAACTAAGTGATTTTTATCATGTTGATATTCAAACTCAAGTTTATATTATTCTTCAGAACATGGCAAAGATCTTTAGGGCATAACATCTAAAAGAGAGAAAAGCCAGAACAAAATGAGGGTTGCAACAAGAGACTATTTGAAGGAAACAAAAGATGACTGACAAGGGGAAATGGCAGATTTATTCCTTTGAAAACTGCCGGTATATACTGTAAGCAACAAGAGAGCAAATAATGAGGAAGTTTGCATTAATATACTTTATCAGACCAGAGCAAAATAATCCAAAATGAGATCTCCTCTTCACTCTGTGTGTGACACAGAATAGTGAATGCCTGCCACAAAAGAAGTAAGAATACAATCATTTCTAAAATGAATATTTTTCAGAAGAAAGGAAAATTTTGTCATTATGAAACCAAAAGCTTGATTTATGCAGTTGCTGTCCAAGTAGCAAGGGTCAATAGAATGTGCCCTCATTCAGCTCCATCCTCTTCCTTTTTTTCTGTTTGCAGACTGACCCATTCAGGAGAAAGAAAGGCTTGGGTGTTTCTGAGCCCAGTCTCTACTGCATCGTCAACATGAGATTGTCTTAAACCAACGCTGTGTGGAGCTATTGCGTTAGAAGAGTAGGATGGTCAAGGTCAGAAACACCAGGATGACTCAGACTCAGAGTTAAAAAAAAAAAAGAGAAGCTTCACTTATATCACGGACAGAAATCTAACAAGACCCATTAAAGGGCCAAACATTCCAAAAACAAACCGCTTCTGTGACTAAAATCTACTGAAACGTGAATACTTTAGAAGGTTTCCCAATGAGTGTTAGGGACCCAAATTAAATAAATATGGAAGCCTAGGGAAAGACTACAAATACTCTAACCATTTACAGTAATTGTGCCAATGCTTTTTGCTCTTCTTCCTCCTAGACACTCTGACAATGGATGGTTGTACATAAGAAGTGCAACCATTCTTTTTAAGTCTTGTTTTATTTTAAGGTTAAGGCTTTAGATTTCACTCTTAGAAAACTATTCTTTTTCCAAGGTCACAGAGATATGCTCTTGTACCTTCTTCTACATTGAGGTTTGTGATGTGTCTGGAGTTCATTCATATGGATGAGGAGCAAAGTTTCTCTTCCCCATGTCTTTAAGCCAGTTGTTCAAGTACCATTTGTGGGAAAGATGTTCCCACCCTCATCCAATTACCTTGGCATCTTTATTGAAAATCAATTGACCATACATGTGTGGGTTTATTTCTAGACTCTATTTTGTTTCCATGATATATGGTTCTGTTAATATGCCAGGACTACACTGCCTTGATTACAGTAAGATTTATTGCAATCTACTCTTACATTTAATAGGTAACTTGATATAGAGGGCAAAGACACAGCTGTAAGGCCACATTTGGCCTTGTTTAGTGGAGAGATGTTTAACAACTCATCCTAGTTCTCCATGCCTTTCTTATTTGTGAAAGGAATATTTAATGAATTAAATCAAATGAAGGAAGTGAAATGAACTGAAATAAAGACATAACAATTATTATAAATCTATGAGTAATAGAAAGCAAGTATTAATTAGTCAACTCATGGACATTTCTGGTTAAGCACTCATACAAATCAGAGATCCCATTTTTCTTTGTATGAGGATAACACGTATATACATGGTTTGAAGATGTAGATGGCAGCCAAAACTCAGATACTAAAAATATTCTCAAGGGTAAGTATTAGCAGGGCTGGAATATATTTTATCAATGACATTTAACTCTGCATGTTTATAAGCCTGGGTTTAATTCTATGTTTTCATCACAGCATTGATGACTTTCATCTCTAATATGATAATTTTTAGGAATTCAGGATAGGGAGGGACAGGGTCTCAGTGTTTAACTCCGGCTGACCTCAGACTCACAAAGGTTCTCTTGCTTCTGCCTCCGAAGTACTATAATTAAAGTTTATGCGGCCACACGTAGTTCTAGGCTTTCATTTTAAGAGCCAAATAATGACATTGTAACATGTTCTTTTATAATAAAAGGATTTTGGAAATACAGGATTTTCATAGTCAAAGATTTTTTTCAATGATTTATTGATGTAATGTTTTGAACTTTCAAAGTCTCTGCAATGAAAGAGAATGGCTACACATTTGAGTTTTTCTTTATAAGACACAATAAAAATTAATGATGACTGTATTTGTAGTTCCAACTAATAAGTTGTGTGTTACTGTTTTGCATATTACAAAAGATATAATTATGCAGGATTGCATTAAGCTTGAAGCTACTCCTTTGGGGTACTTTTCCACTTCATTGTGAAGTAGATTGTTAGAGATTTATGAGTTTCATTGTGTGGCTTTCAAATGGAAAAAAAGTTTTGTTTTTTTTTTCCTAAGGTTTGACAGTTCTCAGAAGAGATCTATTTTGGGATTATTATATAGTCCAGTGATGTTTTAAATAACCCAGAACTCCATAGCAGATGACATCTCTCAATGCAAATGTAAGAAATAGAGACTAGAAAAACACATTGCCAATGTGTTTTTCTTTGTCTATGACTTTTGTGTAGAGTATTTTCAGCCAAAGTAATATAATTTTGCTTAATATATAGATATACCTATATAAATGTGTGTATGCACATACACTTATAAACATGTGTAATGTTAGGTAAACATAGAACAATATGCTTCCTTGAGGCTTTATGAAACCACCTGGGTGTTATTTGTACTTTCTCTCTTTCTCCACAACTGCAGCCTCTCCCCATTTTCCCATTTCCCACTTCGTAACACTTGTCTAGCCTCTGTATATCACCTGCTATGCCTCTCTCACCCCTCCCACAGTCCCTTTATACTTCCCTGATCTCTGTGATTTCTCCATCTAACACACTCACATCTGAAGATTTGGAGTTAGGAATCTACAGTAAGAGGACATTTGATGTTTGCCTTTCGGAGTCTGGTTCACATCACTCAGTGTAATCTTTTGGAGCCACATCCATTTACTTGTAAATTTTATTTTACTTTCTCTTTACAACTGAGTGATATTCCGTTGTGTGTATGTAGCACATTTTCATTATCCGTTCATCCCTGAAGGATACTTAGGTTGTTTCCCTTTCCTAGCTCTAGGGAAGTGGATCTTGGGTCCCTTGGGCTTGTGTCAAGGAGTGGGATAGCTAGGTCAGAAGGTAGGTTTGCTTTTAGCTTTTTTCAGGCTTCACCATGCTGATTTCCATAATGGCTGCAACCCTTTGCATCTGCCCAACAGTGAGTGAGGATTTCCTTTTTCTTACATCCTTTCAGCATTTTTTAATCAGGTATTTTGTTAATTTTGTTAATTCAGGCTGGGCTGAAATTAAATCCCAGAGTTGTTTAGATTTGCTTTATCTTAATTATTAAGAATGATGGACTTTATTTGAGAAATTTCTTTTGTTGTTGTATTGTAGCCCATTTCTTTTATTATTTTCCTTTTATGGAAAATAGACTTTTTGTCACATGTCCTGATTCTGGTTTCCCCTCCTCTGCTCCCGCAGTTTCTCCCTCTCTGCCCTTTTCCTCCTCTGCTGCTCCCTGCCCTTCCCCTCCTCTGCTCCCCACCAGTTTCTCCCTCCTTGCCCTTCCACCCAGATCCACCTCCTTTCTGTCTCTCACTACAAAAGAAACATTCATCTAAGGGATAATACGAAGTAAAATGCAAAGTAGCATACCAGAATAGGACAAAACAACCAAACAAATAGAAAAGAGCCTGAGAGAATGCACAAGAAACCAAAATAGACATAGAGACTCCCTCCTTTGTACACTCAGGAATCCAATAAAAGCATAAACTAGAAGTTATGATATACACACAAAGGGCCTGAAGGTGAGAGAAAACAGAGAGAATAAATAGATGAAATGAAATAAAAAATAAATATAAAAACAGAAAAGTAATGATTTTTTTTAAAAAATTAAAATTGAAAAAAAATCCCTGTCATGATATTATGAGAAAAAGTACCTGCAAATATACTGTTGAGTTTGTTTTCTGTCAGCCATCTACTGCTGGGAGTGCAGCCTACCCTTAGGAGTGGTATTTTTCCCCATTGAAGATTCCCTTGGAGGAAACTAAATCACCAGTTGAGGATTGCTTCTGGGTTAGGGATGGAGGCCTGTGTCCACTTCTCCTTTCAACTCCATTTGATGCAGACCTTTACAGACTCTACACAGGCTACCTCTACCTCGGGGGAGGCATTCCTATGTGTGCATATCTTGTTGATTTAGAGGGCCTTGTTTCCTCCACTCTCCCCCAATGTTCCCAGTTTTCACTCTTTCTACTTGTTCTTCTGCTGGTTTCCCTGAGCCCCTGAAGGGAGGAATTTGAAAGAGACATCATTTAGGGTTGAATATCACAAGGTCTCTCACTCTCTATATGTCTGGCTGTGAGTCACTGTATTTATTTCCATTCGCTGCTGGAGTAAACTTCTCTGAAGACAGCTGAGCAAGGGACTGACTGATCTGTTTGTCTGGCCAGAGTGGAGTTACTCTTAACCATTTTTATTTTATCTAATGTGAACTCCTAGCCCATTTTTAGTTGGATCATTTGTTTTCTTGACTCTTTGTTTTGGGGGCTCTTTGTATGTTCTAGGCATTCATCCTCTATCAGAAGTATAGCTGACACATATTCTCTCCCAATCTGTGGGTTTCTTCTCTATGCAATGATTTCCTTAGCTATTCAGAAACATCTCAGTTTTATAATGTGTCATTCGTCAATTGCTGGTTCTTAATTCCGGGACAAATAGAACATTATTCAGAAATTCATTTCTTAATCCTGTATCTTGCAGGGTCCTCTGCCTATATTTTCTTGGAGCACTTTTGGCATTTTAGGTTACAAACTCAGGTCTTTTATCCATCTGAATCTAATTTTTGTGTGTGATGATAGATATGGGTCTAATTTTCACTTTTCTGCATGTGGACATCTCATTTTTCCCAGAACAATTTGTTGAAGATGCCGTCAATTTCTCCAGTGTATGTTTTTGACTTCTTTGTCAAATATCAGATGGCTGTAATTATGTGTACCCATGATTCGTCCTTCTATTTTATTCTACTGGTCCATTTCTGTTTCTGCTTTTATGCTAGCACCATATTGTTTTTATTGCTAAATCTCCATAAGGCATCTTGAAATTTGGAATGACAATCCCTCTTGTATTGTTCTTTCTGCTCAGGACTTCTGTGGGACATTTTCTTGACTGACAGTTGATGTGGGAGGGCCCAGCCTACTATTGATGGTACCATTCCTATATAGATAGGCCTGAGATGTGTAAAAAGGGTCCCTGAATGTGAGCCACTGAGCAATGTTCCTACTTGGTATTTGCCTCTGTTCTAGCCTCCAGGTTCTTCCCATGGCTTCCTTTGATGATGGACTACAACCTCTAAGCCAAATAAATCCTTTCCTTCCCAGATTGCTTTGGACCATGTTGTTTATTAGAGCAACAGAAAAAGTGAACTAGGACACCTTAGTTCTTAAATACTGGCTCCTTTTGGTACCACGTTGCCTCCATCCAGCCCTAGAGCTAACAACTGACCCTCACAGGCTTTAAAGTCCCCAGTCTTACAAGTAGGCCACACTCAACCCCTGCTGTAATATATTAACATGTAAAATAAGTGGCTGTGAATGAGACATACTGAGCCAGTTTAGAATGTGCAATACAACTATGTGATAGGGAGTTATAAGGATTCTGCCAGAGTACACCAAGTCTAAGCTTACAGTTTCCATTCAATTCTATGGCTGCTGGATGCCATATCTTTTCATTTTTTTCCTTCTAAGAAACCATGGTTGATATGTGAAATCTCCTGATAGTTAAATAATCCTATGGACCAGACAAAATACAGATGTCCATCCTTTGAACTAACAGGGAGAAATGTTCCTTTAGATGAGTCTCTGCCGTAGGTCTTTGTTGGGTGGCATTGTCTTTAGTTTGGATGGCTGAGGGGAATCCATGGGCATCACGGATAGTCTCTCCAAAGGTACCTCTATGTGACTGTGTGACTGATAATCTGTGTGACTGAAAGACCTTCTCAGGCAGAAACAAAAGTTGTCCAGCTGCATCCTTAATTTCTCCTCAGAACCATCTTTTCTGAGGAAGAGTCTTACTTTCTCTTCTGCTGCTGTGATCAAATGGCATGACCATAAACAACTTGGAGAGGAAATGATTCATTTTGACTTATAGTTACAGTCCTTCATCCAGGGAAGTCAGGACAAGAACTCAAGGTAGGGACCTGGGAGCAGGAACTGAAGCAAAAGCATTGGATGAACACTGCTTACTGGCTTTCTCCTTGTGGCTTGCTCAGCCTACTTTCTTTTTACAACCCAGTAGCACTTTCCCAGGGATGGCACCATCCGTGGTGGGCTGAGCCTGCCCACATCAAGCAAAGCATTTTCTCCATTAAGATTTCTTCTTCTCAGATATGTCTACATTTGTACAGAATCAACAAAGAACAATGAGCACAGTGAGTATTCTAACCTCAGCATTTTTGGCAATCTGGGTTTAAGAAAATTTCCTAAGTCATCAGGTACCAACTCCTTTTTTTTTT
>JADRCC010557700.1:4406-14437 GCA_019843855.1 Hylomyscus alleni | reverse complement strand
AACTTCTTTTCTTTTCTTTTAATGAAGAAAGACCAAACATGACGGAATTAACATTCAATTTAGGAAGTTAGCAAAAGAGAAACTAGGAGTCTAAAGGAAAGGAAATAGAAAAATGAGGAGATGTCAGGGGTAGTACTGAGACAGCTTCAAAATCAAAAAAGAAAAAAAAAAAAACAACAACAAAAATCCCACAGCTTCTATGTACATCTCCTCTCTCCTCCTGTCCTCTTGGCTTCTATCCTCTTCCTCCTCCTCTTCTCTGCCTCTTCCCCGTTGTCTGTCAGATCCGTGCTCCCCCACGCTACCCCCAATGCGTGCGTGTTACTCAGGGTCTGTGTAGAAAAACACAAACTACTCTCTGTTCCTGGGGTTGGGAGGGTTTAAGGCAGCCCAGGGGCTGGCAGGGCCAGTGGAGGAGCAGAGGGGAGGGATGGGGGTGGAAGGGGGCGGGAAGGGAAGGCGTCAGCTCCAGGCAGCTGACTCTTGAGGGCTTTAAAGGGAAGCCTTACACGTTTCTAGCTATTTCTGCCTCTGTGGATGAAGAGATCTCCTTCCCTTCTGCTTCCTAGATCTCTCCAGGCTCCTCTCAGGGAAAGTTCCAACCTAAGAAATGTAGCTCCTGTCACCCTGTCTGCAGCACTGGCATGAATGTTTCACCAGGCCATCCGTTATGTGACAACCCCAGCCTTTCCACCTTCCAGTCAGCCAGGCAGTCAGGAGATGATAGGTCAGGAAGAAAAATAATCTCAATGCTGGGTGACATAAACTGTGCTATGCAGGCTATTAACTGTCCCCTCCCCACCTTCCTCACAGGGTATCTGGGTATCTGAAGATGACCTTGAACTTCTGATCCTCCTGTATCCACCCTGCAGGTGCTGTGATTTCAGGTGTGCACCAACCTAGGTAGTGTGTATGATGCTAGGGAGTGAATCCAGAGCCTCATGCATGCTAGGGAAATATTCCACCCACTAAGCTATGCCCTAGCCCAGCCAGTCGTTCTTCAAGTGTGTGACATTCCCAGCTTGTTTTATTACTAACCCGATAAAGCGAGACAAAACAAATGTACAATCTGAACAAGGTTGTGTAACTTCAGAAGTTTGGAAAATGACAGCATTTAAAAGCAGTCTCAGCTGTCTAGTGGGAGCTGCAGTCCTCAGCCACCATGGAAGACAGCTTGGCTGCGTCTCAGGAAATGAAATGTGAAACTATCTCACAGTCAGGCAATTCTGTTTTTAAGTATGCACTCAGGAAAATGGTAGACATTGGTTCACACTGATGCTCATTCTAGCATTACTTAAGGAGTCACAGATTCAGCCCCAAAATCCACCAATGAATAAGTAATAAGTCAACCAACATATGTAGTGTATTTGAATATTATGTGGCTGTGGGAAGAAATGAAGTAATGATGTACAGTGTGGTTGATCTGCTGTCGGCATCGAGACAGGGTCTCCTTCCAGGAGCCGGGACTGGCCTTTTACTCACTCTGTAGCTGAAGATGACTTTTTTTTGTTTATTTGTTTGTTTGTTTTCAAGACAGGGTTTCTCTGTGTAGCCCTGGCTGTCCTGGAACTTACTCTGTAGACCAGGCTGGCTTCGAACTCAGAAATCCACCTGCCTCTGCCTCCCAAGTGCTGGGATTAAAGGCCTGTGCCACCACGGCCTGGCTGAAGATGACTTTCAACTTGTGATCTTAGCTCTGTCTCCCGGTGATGAGAGGATATGCTACCACATCTGATTCAGTCAGTGTTCGGGACTGACCCCGAGGTTCTGAGCATATTGGGTACACACTCAACCCACCGACCCATAACCCTAGCATGAGTCAGTTTTGAATACATATGCTAAGTGGAAGTCACAAAGACTATCTGTTAATTAATTAATTAATTAGTTAATGAATATGATCATCTGGGAAAACGTTGGTCTTACTATATATCCCCACTGGTTTTGATCTTCCTTCCTTCCTTCTTTCTTTTTCTTTCTTTACTCCTTCTTCCTTCTTTCTTTCTTTCTTTCTTTCTTTCTTTCTTTCTTTCTTTCTTTCTCTCTCTCTCTCTCTCTCTCTCTCTCTCTCTCTCTCTCTCTTTTTCTTTTCTGAGATCGTGTTTCTCTGTGTAGCCCTGACTGTCCAGGGATTCAGAGCTCAGCCTGCTTCTGCCTCTCAGTGCTGGGATTAAAGGCGTGTGTCATACTCACTCCCCATCCTGCTTGGCTTTGCTCTCACAGCCTTCCTACTTCTCGTCTGAAGTCCTGGGTTACGTGTGTGTGCTGCCGTGCTCTGGGTAGGATTTCACTCACAGGAAGTCTCTAGAACAGGCAAATAAGTAGGAGGTAAAAGTAAGGTTGTGGCTATCAGAGTGGGGAGGGGACATGGGGGAGTGGTTTCTGGTGAGCGCAGGGTTTTGACAGGAGCGGTTACAGCTCTGCTCACACTGGATGGTGATTGTTGTCTAACTCTGGACACACTAGATAAACCACTGGGAAAGCATCAATAGTTATAAAATTTACATTACAAAATATGTCAATTTAATTTTAAAACGTTATTTATTTTTGTTACTTTAATTGTGTGGGGAGCAGTTTGAATGTGCGGTGCGCATATAGAGGTCAGAGGACAACTTGTGAGAGTCGATTTTCTTCTCCCACCCTGTAGATCCCAGGGATCAAACTCAGGTCATCAGGCTTGGTGCAAGCATCCTTACCCACCGATCTATCTCACTGGCCTATTTTAATCTTTTCAAAAAAAAATCTCTTGATGTGCTCATATGAATTTGGGTATAGATGTGCTATCGGGTGCATGAGGAGATCTGAGGGCAACTTTAAGTATTGGTTCTTGCCTACTTTGGAGTCTAGCCTAGTCTATGGAGTGAGTCCCAGAACACAGACAAACAAAACAAGGGCAACCAAACAGAAAAAGATTTTTTTCCTTTATGTTTTATCTATAGAGGTGTTTTGTATCTATATGTATGTCTGTGCACCATGTATATACAGTATCATTGGAGGCAAGAAGGCAGAGTATCGGGGCTGGTGAGATGACTTATTGGTAAGAGCACCGACTGCTCTTCTGAAGGTCCTGAGTTCAAATCTCAGCAACCACATGGTGGCTCACAACCAACTGTAATGAGATCTGATACCCTCTTCTGGTCAACTACAGTGTAGTTATATATAATAATAAATCTTTGGGCCAGAGCAAGCAAGGACTGAGTGAGTGGGGTTGACCAGAGTGAGCAGAGGTTCTAAAAATTCAGTTCCTAGCAACCACATGAAGGCTCACAACCATCTGTACAGCTAGAATGTACTCACATAAATAAATGAATAAATCTTTATGGAAAAAAAAAAGAAGACATTGTATCAGGTGAAGCTGGAGATTTTACCGTGTGGGTGTTTAGAATAGAACCTAGGAATTCTGGGAGAGTGGCCAGTGCTCTTAACCATGTAATCATCTCTCCAGTGCCCTGATAATCTGACTTTTGATCCCTGGACCCCACAGTGGAAGAAGAAAATTGACCTCTGAGAATTGTCCTCTGACCTCACATAGGGGCAGTGCCCCACATGCTCTCACACTGACCCATAATCACTCAGACACAATACAACGCAGCAACAGACGGCGTCCAATAAACAATGAAGACAGCAGACAACTCTGGAGTTAAAGCTTTCTCTCGACCTGTCTGGGGCTGTGTAAATTAATGCTAAGTGCATACCTATTAGTCAAGCTTTAGTGACCACATAAAATATTAATCATAAGACTGTTTTAATGAATGGTGCTTTTTTTTCGAGACAGGGTTTCTCTGTGTAGCCCTGGCTGTCCTGGAACTCACTCTGTAGCCCAGGCTGGCCTCGAACTCAGAAATCTGCCTGCCTCTGCCTCCCAAGTGCTGGGATTAAAGGCATGCGCCACCACCGCCCGGCATGAATGGTGCTTTGTGTGTGTGTGTTCTTTTACCTTATCCCCGTGGGAAAAGACAACATACCCACATCACCAACTATCCTTGAAAGCAAGAGTACAACTTATCCCTAAACTGTAGCTTCAATCCAGGGAGGAAACAGAAATACACTGAGCAACTTTTCCTTTCATTTGGCTCTCGGAGCTGTCCCCTACCACTAATGTCATTAGCTTCAGCACAGGTGGCTCGCTGATAGATTTCCAGAGGAAATACCACTTTTATAATAGCTCTGTTCAATAGATATGTAAGGCACAGATGTGTGTATAATCTTACATGTCATCCTGGCAAAGTGAAAAATATAAAAAAAGGGTAAGGGGCTGGTGAGATGGCTCAGGGGGTAAGAGCACCGTCTGCTTTTCCGAAGGTCATGAGTTCAAATCCCAGCAACCACATGGTGGCTCACAACCACCCATAATGGAATCTGATGCCCTCTTCTGGTGTGTCTGAAGACAGTTACAGTGTACTCGTAATAAATAAATCTTTAAAAAATATAAAAAAAGGGTAAGGAAGTCAGAAGACGTCAGCAATTTCCTTCTCCAGCAGGCTGAGATGAGAGCATGCCAAGCCTAACCTGTCTTCCTGGCTCCTAAACATGTATTTGTATGTGTGTTTGCCTGCATGTATATATGTGCACCCTGTGTATTCCTGATTCCTGTGGAGGCCAGATGAAAGCGTTGGATCCCCTGGACATGGAGTTACAGGTGGTTGTGAGCCATGGTGATGTGGGTACTGGGAACTGAACCTGGGTCCTGTGTTAGAGCCGAAACTCCTTAACAGTTGAGCCTTCTCTCCAGCCCTCTAAGGCTGGTAATAATTGGTTATACTTCCATCCTCTCCCTTCTGAGTTCAAACCCAGGGCCAAGTCCATAATCACTGCTCCTTTTGCACCTGAGTCTGTGGGCAGTTCTCCCATCTCACTTGGAGTTCGTCACAGTCAGGGGCTCATAGTTCACAGAGAGACTCCTATGTTTGGCTTGTGAGTGTTCTATGCAAACGAGGTCACATCGATTGTGCATTTGAGACCAAGGAGTGGAGGCCAAAGGCACTCTTTGCCCTGTGGCCCCTCCCTGGACACCAGTGCTGAGGGAAGGCTGTGAACTCTGGCTCTTCTCGCCTCTAGCCAGTGAGGGAACCAAAGGCTGCCTCTGCTTTGAAGTTTTTTAAAGTCTACATTTGTTGCTTGCAAACATTTAAATGTTGTCAATTTCGTAACTCACTGTAGCTACCAAGAGAGATTTTTCACTCACATCAGAGTACAGCGAGAATCCAATATGGAGAGATGTCTGCTTTCACGTTGACTCTGGAAAGGGACAGAGTATGTCTACTTTCTTATCAAAGCAAAGTAGGCGGTTGTTCTAGAATGACAGTTACTTATTCTTTCTTCAACTCTGACAGTGAGTCTGTTGATTTACCAACCCCAAAAAGAACTTAATGTTGTCTTCTTACACGGGTAGGCATGCAGGTCCCTGCTCTGACTAAAAGGCCTTCTGTGACAAGAAACACCCATCTAAGTCCGGGTGAGCAAAGCCTGAGGTGTCATGTTCCAGACACAGCCCATTCATGGAAAATCTGAGCTTCAGTATGAATGGTGACAGTGAAGGACTGTAGCTATTGAGTTAAACCATGAGTCCATGCTGACACAAAGGGCCAGTACCTTGAAAATTTCACATGGCGGGGCTGGTGAGATGGCTCAGTGGTTAAGAGCACCGACTCTTAACCAGTTGCTGGGATTTGAACTCTTGAGTTCAACTCTTACAGTTGCTGGGATTTGAAGATGAGTTCAAATCCCAGCAACCACATGGTGGCTCACAGCCATCAGGAATGAGATCTGATGCCCTCTCCTGGTGTATCTGAGGACAGCTACAGTGTACTTACATATAATATTTATTTATTAAAATTTATTTATTAAATTGTAAAAAAAATTATTAAAAAAAAAGAAGCTGGGTGTGGTGGCACACACCTTTAATCCTAGCACTTGGGAGGCAGGCAGATTTCTGAGTTTGAGGCCAGCCTGGTCTACAGAGTGAGTCCAGGACAGCCAGAGTTACACAGAGAAACTCTGTCTTCAAAAAAAACAAAAAAAACAAAAAAAAAAAAAAAAAAGAAAATTTCACATGGGAACAGAATTCTACATAATTTACAATTGCATTCCTGGGTCAGCAGGCTGGTTCAGTGAGTAAAGGGGCTTGCTGCCAAACTTGAAGATGGCTTGAGTTTGGTTCTGGATATCAACACCACAGGAGAAAACCAATAGCCCAAAGTTGTCCTCTGACCTTCACAATATACCTTGACACACTTGTGCACAATCATATCATGATATACATGTGTGTGTATGTGTGCAAATTTTAAATTATTTTCCTGCAATTTGCTTTTTTTTTTTTTTAAATTAAGATGAGGTCTAGTTATGTTTCTGAAGCAGGCTTGGAGTTCAGTATGTAGCTCCAACTGGCTGGTCAAGAATCTTCTACCTCAGTTTTCTTTTTTTCTTTATTTGGTTTTTTTTCGAGACAGGGTTTCTCTGTGTAGCCATGGCTGTCCTGGAACTCACTCTGTAGACCAGGCTGGCCTCGAACTCAGAGATCCACCTGCTTCTGCCTCCCAAGTGCTGGGATTAAAGGCATGCGCCACCACTGCCCAGCTCCTGCCTCAGTTTTCCTGGTGCTGCTATTTCAGGCATGGACCATCACATCTGGCTTCCCATAGACGTTTATTGGTTTATATGGACGCCCTCCTCCCCCATGCCATCTCTTATAGCCCAGGCTTACCTTGAGTTCTTACGGCTACCACCCAGGTCCAACCCTGTGTGCTTCTGCATACATACTTCAGCTATATAATGTGTGGTTCCATTTATGTTCCAACGTAGAATGACACCACGGAAAAGGCCGAACCACAGAGACGAAGTGAGGATGGCTGGTGCTTGGCACTGGGGATGGGGACGGTTGGCTGCAGAGAAGAGTTACGAGGGAAGGAATATCTTCCTTCAGTGTAGAACTGTTCTTGATGGCAGGAGAGGTGGGTCAGTGTGTACGAATGCCTGTTGTCATTGCAGAAGAACTGGGTTCACGTCCCGGCACCCTCATGGCGGCTCACAACCATTAACCACAACTCCAGCTTCCTCAGTGGACACCGGGCATGAGCATGCGCACAGACACACACGCAAGCAAAGTCTCACTCACATAAAATGAAATAAGTAAATGTAGGAAAGAAATGTAGCTGGGGGTGGTGGCACTTCTTTTTAGGCCCACCTAGCACTCTGGAGGCAAAAGCAGGAAGATCTTCGAGTTCAAGCATTACTTGGCCTATGGAAAGAGTTCCAGGATAGCCAGGTTTATACAGAGAAATTCTGTTTCAAAAAAACAAACAAGGGCTGGTGAGATGGCTCAGTGGGTAAGAGCACCGACTGCTCTTCCAAAGGTCCTGAGTTCAAATCCCAGCAACCACATGGTAGCTCACAACCACCCGTGATGAGATCTGATGCCCTCATCTGAAGACAGCTACAGTGTACTTATTTATAATAAAAAAGAAATCTTTGGGCCAGAGTGAGCAGAGACTGAGCTAGTGAACAGAGGTCCGAAAGTCAATTCTCAACAACCAGATGAAGGCTCACAATTATCTGTACAGCTGCAGTGTGTACTCATATGTATAAAATAAATAAATAAATCTTTAAAAACAAACAGATAAAAACTGTCCTCTATCTTGAGGTTAGTGATGGTGACGTTGTTCTGTATATTTTTCAAAACTTACAAAATTATGTTCCAAAAAAAGAGTGAATTTTATTATATGTAATTACTGGAGGGCTCTAGCTAGCCTGAGCATGGCAAACAAGGCTCTGACAGACCTGACCCTTCTCCCTGATATCTGATGCCTTGCTAAAAACCGTTAGATTACATTCCTAAAGCTAGCCCCTCGACGGGTGGTAGTGATGCACACCTTTAATCCCAGCACTTGGGAGGCAGAGATGGGTGGATTTTTGAGTTCAAGACCAGCCTGGTCTACAAAGTGAGTTCGAGGACAGCCAAGGCTACACAGAGAAACCCTGTCTCAAAAAAAAAAAAAAAAAAAAAAACCCAACAGCAGGGGCTGGACAGATGGCTCAGCGGGTAAGAGCACTGACTGCTCTTCTGAAGGTCCTGAGTTCAGATCCCAGGAACTACATGGTGGCTCACAACCACCTGTAATGAGATCAGACGCCCTCTTCTGGTGCGTCTGAAGACAGCTGCAGTAAGTTTACTCAGGAGCAAGCAGGGCGGAGCGAGCGGGGCTGGCAGAGGTCCTGAGTTCAACAGCAGCCACACATATGATGTCTCACGGCCATTTGGACAGCTACAGTGTACTCATACACATACAATAAATAAAAACTAAATCTTTAAAACAATAACAACAACAAAAATTTAGCCCCTAAGGTCTATTCTCTTATTTGGCCATTTTCTCCTCCTGAGGCTGACTACCAAGGTCGAGCTATCAAAGTATTAAAATCCAGCAATCAAAATCCCCATTTGGCTCACCTAATCAACATGCTCAATACCATTATAAACACCATTTTCCTATGTGCCACATCTATCTCCTCTCTATCCAGAGGCAGTCCTTTGTCCCCCTCCTGAGATAAATACCCTTTCCCCTCTTCCTTGTCCACTTTTCTTCCTCTCCATCGCTCCTTTCTCCTTCATCCTCTATCTCCTGTCTTTGCCCCTTACTCCCTTACTTTGTCCCTTTGGGGCAAATCTCTTTGTGCTGAGAACTTGGTCTTGGGGTGTCCTGAGCTGACTTTGAGGTTCCCCACAATTACAATTTTAAATTATTATTATTATTATTAATTTTAAACATTCATTTATTCACTTATAATGTGCACGGTGTTCTTCCTGCATGCGTGCC
This sequence comes from Hylomyscus alleni, assembly GCA_019843855.1. Taxonomy (NCBI): domain Eukaryota; kingdom Metazoa; phylum Chordata; class Mammalia; order Rodentia; family Muridae; genus Hylomyscus; species Hylomyscus alleni. The sequence goes on along the minus strand of JADRCC010557700.1, from coordinate 5,630 downwards.
TGCATGCCAGAAGATGATGTCGGATCTCATTACAGATGGTCGTGAGCCACCATGTGGTTGCTGGGAATTGAACTCAGGACCTCTGAAAGAGCAGCCAGTGCTCTTAACCTCTGAGCCATCTCTCCAGCTCCTAAACATTTTTTAAAATTACATTTATTTATTTACTTACTTAGTGTTAGGGGAAGAGAGGGTATACACACAAGCCACAATGAATCTGTAGCAGTCAGAAGACAGCTTACGGGAACTGGTTTTCTTCTTCCTTCACGTGAGTCCCGAGGATGAAACTCAGGTTGTTACGCTTAGTATAAACAGCTTTATCTACTGAGCTATCTTGCCAGCCCCTAAGTGTAATCAAACCCTTCCTTCCTTCCCTTTCTCCCTCCTTCCCTCCCTCCCTCCCTCTCTCTCTCTCCCTCTCTCCCTCTCTTTTTCTCTCCCTCCCTTCCTTCCTTTCCTTCTTCCTTTCCTTCTTCCTTTCCTTCTTCCTTTCCTTCTTTCTTTCTTTCTTTCTTTCTTTCTTTCTTTCTTTCTTTCTTTCTTTCTTTCTTTCTTTTCTTCTTTCCTTTCTTTCTTTTTTCATGTGTGTGAGTGTGTGTGTGTGTGTGTGTGTGTGTGTGTGTGTGTGTGTGTGTGTGTCCTCCGGGCTCATTCTCTGACATTCTTTATCTTACTTTTCAAGATAGGATCTCTCACTGATTAAGACAGACTCTGTAGGCAGCAGGCCCCAGGCCTCCTCCTGTTTCTTCCTTTCCAGCAGCAGGACTACAGGCAGGCAAGTGCCTCTGTGCCTGGCTTTCTTATGTGGGTCCTAGGGAAACTGAACTCGGCTCTTATGATTGCACTGCTCCTCAACTCTTTAACTTAAAAAACAAAGACACAAAAAAATTCTATATTGGAAAATCTCAAAGGCAACGTCTTACTGAAATAATCAAAGTGACCTTTCCAGTAACACAATAAATTGAAACCCTGTACCACCTGAGAAGATACCATGAGAACATAGCAGTTGCTTCTTCAAGATTTCCTGACAGAGATGCATGACCTGAATCTAATCGTGCCAAATCAGCAGAGATTGAAACTGACCAACATTCCACAGAAGAGCTGCCGTTTTGGAATACTCTTTCTGCACATATTTTGTTATACATATATAGAGGACATTTTCTCCTTTTCCTCTTTTAATGATTGTAAATGTGCTCTCTCTCTCTCTCTCTCTCTCTCTCTCTCTCT
>JADRCC010557699.1:0-10124 GCA_019843855.1 Hylomyscus alleni | reverse complement strand
ATCTGATTTTCATTTTCCTAAGATCATTCTTGCTGGTCATGTGATACCATGCCAACTTGCTATCCCCAAAGGCTTCCTTCTGGCTGTGTGTGAAGGCAGTTAGAGTTTATCCTGTTAGCATCCAATAAAAATTGGATTTGAAAACTCGGTGCTCACAGCAGGAACAGCACAGTACTAGACTGTACCATACTATAGACTACATCAGGCCTGGCTACCAGGCCAGGTCACTTCCTAGGTCATGTGCATCCAGGACACTGGCACTGAGCATTTTGCAACGTTCCAACTGGAACTAAACCTGGCACCTGGTATCTGGGTGAAGAAAACCTCTACCTGCATCTGCTGTAAAAAGCACAGGAGAGCACATGTGTGTCTGGGTTGTAATAAAGAAGGTAAACATATAGTTTAAAAACTTAGACCTCTATTCCTTTAAGAGCTTTTAAATTTTTAATGGGTATGTTTGTGTGCCTATGTGAGTTAACGTGTACTGCATACAGACAGGTGCCCTCTGAGACCGGAGGTCTGCTAGGAGCGCTGTGAAGCAAACTTGGGTCTCCTGCAAGAGCAGAGCCATTTCTCCAGTCCCAGGCAGTCTCTTGAAATGTGTACTTGGCTTAAAAGCAAAACAAAACAAAATAAAAACAAAAACTGCCCTAACATGTTTTTCCTTGACACAGATGATCCCACTGCAAACTTTGCAACACATGAGACTCTCTCTCTAATTGAGTCATTTCTGCAGGTGTGCCTTTCTGGGCTGCACAATCCCACTCTATAACAAATGCAAACTGACATTGCTTCTGTATGAAGGGTGTTGGGAGACAAAACCCTAGGAAGAGCTGAGGCTTGCAAAAAACACGTGAAGGACACGATTTTAACAAGGGCTTTCTGAGCTAAGTTTGGAGGGAGAGGAAAGGGAAGAGATTGGGAAGCGATGATGCAATTCAGCCAGATGACCACGGAAAGCAGAAGGCCTCTGGCCTCTCTCTGCTTCTACCTTCTCCCATGAGAAACAGACCCCAGAGCTGGCAAGGATCATGCTCACCGTGGAAAGACAATGTAAGCACTAACTTTGGAATGGAAGCACAGGGCTCCTGTATGCAATTAGGGGATTAGCAACTCAGTTCACTACAAGGACAGCCTTGGAAAGAATGACTGAAGTCTGCAGATATGGCCATGAGGTGTCATGTGAGAGAACTAGCTTCATCCCACTCCAGTGTGTCAAGACCTATGAGGGCAAATAGAGTAACACTTTCTTATATTGATGCCTGCCCCTTCCCCATCCCTGGCCCTGAATATAGAAGACCCCACTGTCAATTTGACAATAGCAAGGCTCTCTTTCTAGCTGACTCATCTCTGCAGGTACAATGTTCTTGATAAACTAGAATACAGAATGATTTAAAACTCAGAATTTCACATGGTGGTAAAGAACAAAGTTTTTTTCCCCATGTCCCATTCAGTTCTAGAGAATTCTCTCCTTGCAGATTAAACTCAGCTCTGGGAGGCCATTTTGGAAAATCTTCTCAAAATTAATGTGGCTGGTCAATGACTTAAGACTGCTATAAGATGAATTCCAAAGAATTGTTAGCCAAAGGTCAGGGTGGAATCCTGAAGTGGACTAGTCCTTGACTTGGATTTTTAGAAAATCCTAGATGGTTCAAGCTTGAAATGTACCTAATTCAATCTGTATTCCCGCACATCCTTCCTCAACCCTCTGCTAAGTGTTCCCCTAAAATTTATGCAGAAAGACCTCTTTATATTAGTATATATGTTTCTTCTGCTTTCAAACTTTGAAAAACCCCATCTTTTGTGGCCTGAAGACTGAATAAACAAATACATTATAATGGCCTACAAGGATCGCCTGTCAAGTCTTTCTATCCCTTGCTACTTCCTGGTCACTGTTGCAAACTTCAGCTTCATTTCATAATGAAGCACTCGTAGTTAGACTAAATGCCTCTATTAAAGCCTTTCCTTGTCTGGTTCATCACACCACGCATGAAACTCTCCAGAAGAGAAGCTGTAAGGGAGCAGGGAGCTGGCTACTTCCCTCTGCATTTTAAGAACGAATGAGTCAACCCTGGGTGGCATAGGCTTATAATCCCAGGACTGTAGAGACAAGACATAGACACAGGCTCATCTATGGGGCTTGCTGGCGAGCCAGCCTAGCTGCATCAGCAAGAACCAGGGCAGTGAAAGACCTTGTCTCTAAATGAACGAACAAAGGAATGAACAAACAAACAAATGGACAGTGTCTAGAAGGAATGGCAACCGAAGTTGGCTTCCACAAGCATGTGTATACATATATACACAGATTTATACCTATACCCTCACACACACGGAAACACACATAAACAAGAATGGATGGCACAACACTGACACACATTGAGCATATCACCCACCACTGCCCTGGGTTTTGCAAGTCTAAGAATCTCACTTGTCAGGATCTTGGGGATTATGAAATGGAGGCATCAGTCAATCAAATCCTGTGCCTAAATTCAGACTGTTTCCAAATGGCATCTGAACCCAGGTGATCCCAGGGATCACTCTCTTGACCTATTGGTTACTGACTATCAGAGTGGGGTTCTTAGGCCCATTAATACCAGCTTTGCTGGTGCTGGACCTGGCTCATCAGGAACTAGGGGTTGAGACCCTGCAAGGTGCACCCCACCTGGCTTCCTGCTGCTGCAAAGGTCCCTCAGGCCTGTGAACTGCTGCTTCAAGCTGTATTTCCATCCTGCCTGAGTGCTCCATGCTAGGCTCTTAATAACAGCTTGAAAATGGAAAGAAGAAAGAAGAGAGGAAGGCAGAATGCAGGCCAGCCAGCCTCCTTCCAAGGAGTATTCTGAAATCAGTAGCTGGGGGCGGCGGGGGGGGGGGGGGTGCCGTGGCTTGAGCATAATTTAATCTCCAAATTGCAAAAACATTAACATTATTGATTGATCAGACATCAATCCAACAGAAATTTAATTAAATTAGAATGTGTCACTGAGCAGACCCGGCTGCGTCATGCATAAATCTCAGGTAATAAGTTGACAAAGAGACCACAGCCACGGCTCTCCAGTCCTGGCTGGATTCAGCCTCTGTCATCTTCTTCTCAGAGATGGGGAGAAGCTGTAGGTAAAATGGGGTGAGCTTCTGATTTATGTTGCCCACAGAGGAGTCTTCAGCAGCTGCGGAACCCAAAGAGTAGCTCTCAGGGTGGTATGATTTACTGTTGCCCTGGGCTGGCCAAAAGCCACTGGGGGAAGGCCCATGCCTTGGGCCAACCCCTGGCTAAAATGCTGACTATGCTTAGATGCTGTGGATGAGAGGATTAGCACTTGGGGTGTCCTCCCAGGCAAATGTGTCCTCTGGAGGAAGCCTAGTCCTTGGAGGGAGGGAGCCCTGCACTTGTTTGGCCTGTCTGCCCCGCCTCAGGAATGTATTTTGGTGTCAGTGAGTGGCTGCACCTGCTGTCCCAGAAACAGGTCTGGAGTGGCCCCAGCAGGCTCCGGCCTCAAGGCAAATGTAGCCTTAACTTGTGGGGGCCTAGTTTCCCTCAGGCAGGCCAGGGCTGTAGGGCCTTGAGGAGCAGGCAGAGCATTCTGGGAAGTTACAGATCACGGAAAGGCTCCCCAACGCACAGAGAGGCTTGGATTTTGGGAGGTGGGAGAAAGGAGATGTCTGAGGACAAGAAAATCTAGATGACAGGGAAAAAAAAAATCCAGAGATATGAGTTCTCCCTGGAGCACTGTAGACCACCCCAGCTGTTGTTCTGGGTCAGGACTGCTGCTGGAAAGAGAGCCTTCCAATTGTATCTCCTGAACTCAGGCTCCTATTTTTGGTAGCCATCTTGTGGCAAGAAAACCCTGTTCAGGGCAATCCATGGACTGGTCCCCTGCTTGCAGACTTGTATTCCCTACCCTCTTACAGGTGTATCCCAGGTTTGCACCTAAGCTGAGCAGAACACAGCCTGGTTTATTCATTTACAACTCTTGTTCCTATGCTCTCGTGGCTGGATATACCTGACAGAAATCTTCTAGACTACAAAGCCCCAAGTTTCTTTAGGTAAGAAAGAAAGTCTGGTCCTAATGCTAAGACTATGGGCCCAGGGATCCGAAAGGGTCTGTTGAGGAATGCTTTTCCTAGCTATGAGTTGTGTGGCCTTTGAGTGAGTCAGCTTACCACTGTGAACAAGAAGTTTTTTTTTTCCCTGTTTGCTTCACAGAACTTTATGCAGGTATAGCCGGTTACAGTATTTAAGATTTGCTTTTGGCTCAGTGAGCACGAGTTTCATTTAGATTCACAAATGGCTTCAGAGCACAGGCTCCAGTTACGGCTCTCACACGGATACAAGTTGCCTCGGATCTTGGAGCACGAGTAACAGGGTGAACAGATGTCAAGCTGGGAGGTAGATATGAACTGTGTTTCTTCCCTTTCCCTCCCCAAGAACAGGCCCTGTCAGGATTCTTATGAAGAACACTTAGTCCCTCAAAAGACCCAAGCTGGCATTCTTCCGGGATGTGTTTGCTTTGAGAAGGTGAAGGGTTTTCCAGGAAGTCATGTGAGCTGAGGAGACAAGAACACTGTTTCTGAGGAAGTAGGAAGTTCCTTGAAATGTCCTTTTCCTGTGTCCTCTGAACCTCAACACTTGCTCTGGTTGGATCTTTGCCAGCACAGACGCCCATCCCTTTCCTGGCAGAGTGTGGTGGGGGTGCAAGGGTCAGGCCATGGTGCCCGATCCCTGTAACTCAGAGGGTCCTACCACCCAGGACTGTGTTTGCAGGAATGGGACCAGGGCATTCCATTTTGCCTTGGCTGCTGAAAGAGTTCTATAAGTTGAGGGCGTTATCCTAACCCCAACACGAGTTTTCAGAATATAAGTCTGTATTTTCAAAAGTAAGCACAATACTGTTGCTGGCAACAACAGTCAATGTTGCTGAACTCAGGACTTAGACTAAATATACTTTATTTGTCACAATATCCCATAAGTACTAGTGCATTTGCCTCCATTTATAAGCTGAGAGGCATGAGATTGAAAAGCCTGGGTGGTTTGCTTGCTGTCCACAGAGAGACATGGAAAGTCAGAGCTTCACTGTCAGATACAGTGTTTGGACCTCAGAATTGGTCACCATGTTGATGGATGGAGAGATGGTGCCTGGAAGAATAGAAGGTATGGTTCTGCATGAGTTTCTGTTTCTTATTCTACACCAGGTCCTGCCCCAGGTGCTTGGCACAATTCAGATTGCTTCATTCCTGAGAAAGAACAAGAGGTTGCATCCAAAAGACTGGGCCCTGTCCACTAGTTGTCAATAGTTAAGATACGTGGATCAGTGAATGGGTGGGTGGATGAGTATGGATAGCTAGATAAGAATGCTATGTAATGTTCAGGAGACAGTAGGAAGTCTCTCAGTGGAAGCCAGCCAACACCATCATAACTTTAATAAACATCACTTTTTTTTTCTATTCTACTCATCCCCATAATCCTCTTGGCAGTGCTTCTTCACTAACACGTTGCTGCCTATCATTTTATAGGTCCGTATGTGTTGGACTTTTCCAATGACCTCCTCTCTCTTACTGCTGACCCCCTTGTACAACAGCTCAGGAAGAGGCCAAGGCAAGGGTGGGGGAGAGCTAGAAGGAATTACTTTGTGTGGTTCACAGCAGAGCCTCTCTACCAAGGATCCTGCAGAAATCTCTCTCTTGTCTGACAGGTCCTGAAAGGTCCACAGGGATCACAGAACTGGGTAGAACTGCAACTCCAAAGGGTCGGCATGTTTCACTCCACAGTTACATACAACCGAGGCAAGATGGGAGAGCAGAGAGTTGACCCGGGCTAGCTGACATATGACAAGGTCAGTGATGTCACATTCTGGATGGCCCACTTTCTTCTTTATTGTGTAAACTTGTGTTTAACATTGAAGGCAAGAAGTCCTAAAAAGGCAGAATGAGCAAAATCACTGATTTTTAAGAAATGTTCTTACGGAATACAGACACAATTTCTTTGTCAGATGTGGGACAAAGCACAGCTTCCTTGCTGACAAAAGAACTTACAGCCATCTAATCTTGTTCTGCCCAACTCGGAGGTCTCTGAGGAAACTTCCTGAGTCCTCTCCTTTTCCTGAATTCCAGTGTCTTTTTAAAGGAGTCATGATACACGAGCATATTGGTAGTCTTTCAGGAACAGGTAGAGAAAGGATGAAGCTCCCAGCGTGCCCTAAGTGAGCTCAAAGGCTGAAGATGCAGAAAAATAACTCATCATTTGATAAAGTTACAAACTGCCAGTAAAAGCCCAGCAACGTCACTCCCTATAATTTATCCACGTGGCACAAAACGTATGTCCAGGGTTGGCTCAATTGATAGAGATATGCTTACATGGCATACATGAAATCCTGGGATCCATGTCCCTACACCACATGAATTTAGTGTGGTGGTATACACCTGTAACTCTAGTGTTCTGGAGGTGGAAGCAGAAGGGTCAGGAGTTCAAGGTAATCCTCAGGAACATGTCAAGTTCAAGGTCAGCATGAAGTACTTGAGACCTTGTTTCAGAAATATTTCCATGTAAAGACTTGTATAGGAAGACATCCAGAGTGACAGTATTCATGTAAGTAAAAAAAAAAAAAAAAGTGGGAATCACTGAACTATCTAACTGGTAAAGGGATGTAGTGGCTGGAATGGGAAATGTCCCCAGAGGCCCCGTCTCGTACAGTGAGGAGATGCTATGGAACCTCAGGAAGGTTGAACCTTGCTGGAGGAAGTACATCACTAGGGGTGGGTTTTGGGAGTGTATAGTCTCACTCCACTTACCGCTCACTGTTTCCTGTGTGCAGATACAATGTTGCAGACAGCTTCCCAAGCCTGCCACCTTACCATACCTTCCCACCCTTTGTGATCTCGCCTTCTAGAACCATCTGCTGGAATAACCTCCTCCCTGCCTTAAACTGCCTCTGGCCATGACAATTCACATGTGGGATAACCAAAATGTGTTACATTTTATAGCAGGGTGGGATTTCACACTAGAAGACATAATAGTGATCATGATGGAGAATCAAAAGTAAGCTAAGTGGGAAAAGGCAGTGACAGGTATATGTATGGGAGCTCGTTGTGTAAAATGTCCAGAAAACAAACAAACAAACAACCTGTAGAGACAGGAAGTAGACAAGTACTTGTCAGGGACTTTCAGGTATGGGAAGAAGTAGGCAGAGCCTGTTAATGACTATGGGTTGCCCTTTAGGCAGCAGAAGTGTTCTAAAATTGGAAGAGGATGAAAGTTATACAACTCTATAAATATGTCAACACTCATTAAATATCATACTTTAAATGGGTGATATATATGTATTATTAATATATTACACATAAGTTATATATATATACATCTCAATCCATCTATTTATCATCTATCCATCTATCTAAATTTATAACATTGCTATTAAAAAAGAGGAAGAAAACATCTGTCCTTGTGAGGAAATGGACAGTTAGAAGTGTCTGTTTCAGGCCTAGGGAATGTCAGCCCCCTAGTGAGTAAATGTGCTTGTACTAAAGATTGGTGTCACCCCTAGTAGTGAACCCAGGTCCAGCCCTAATGGAGTGTGCATTCAGATGGGCAGTGCGTTCTGTAATTATGTAAAACCTCACAGTGAAGGCTGTGCTAAGGTCTTTGAAGAATCCCAAAAGATGAGTTTCAGCATTGTGGCCATATTTCATGATGGGGTAGGAAGGAAGAAATGGAATCATGGAGAGAGTATGCCTTCTCTCCTAGTCTCCCATCCATGCCTTTCACTCCTAACAATGGGCCATACTGCCCCATCCTGGGATGAAAATCCCTCTGATGTTCTCATTATGTTTTATAGGGAGAACGGATTCTCACTCTCTTTTTACAGAGGTTGGCAGTGGTTGCCTCATGATACGGTCCTGCACAGTGCCATGATGAATGCTGAAAGGAAGTCACAACTCCTGCATCTCCAAGATAGGAAGGACATAGACCCATCGCCTCGTGGGGTACTCTTGTTCTACTTCGAGTGGCCAATAGATGTTCCCTTCACAAAGATTTGCCAAAACCAGAGAAAGGACACATGGTCTTAGCTGCAACATCAGACAAATAACTAAACAAGAACTAGCTTCTTGATACAAGACAAGTCAGGGCACACAGATCTTATCCTCTCCCTGAAAGTCTGGGAAACAATGAAGCCAACTGTGGGGAATGGACAGGGTGAGTCTGCCTTTATGACATTATTGATTGATCATCCACCTGCAGCTGAGCAGCATGCCCAGACAGACAATAAGAGTATGTGCTAAGCCATAGCACAGGCTTTCCTCACTAAAATAGATTTTACACTTAAAGAAATAGCTGGTCTGGGGAGGGCCTTAATGACATTGTTAAGTTTTAAATACAAAGAAATCAGATCTTTGGGAGAGAAAAAAGAGAAATCACCCTACACATTTTGCCTTTTGTGGAGTTCTCCTGGTTAATGTTTCCAGACCTGAGACACAAGTAAATCATGTTGAAAGTTCCTCCTGAGGAATCAGTTCACTGAAGTAGTTTGTTTAGTAACTACCTCAGCAGAGAGATAGCAACAGCCAGCGAGTGGGAGAAAGAAACTTAGCTCAAAAGGCAGGAAGGATTGACCCTGAGCTAGCATTGTTTGTAATCTTTAAGGTAGATCTCAAACGCTGTTCCCTTATGGAAATCTCTTTTGATGACACCAAAGAAAATTGCCCTATGGAAACATGGCCGTGCTCTGTGTCACCCCTCCATGTTTTACATGATTATTTCCAAAGATTTTAGTAGTTACTTTAATTAAAGGCAAAGATAGTTAAGTTGTATCTGGCACCTATATTGGGGTAGGAAGGATCATTGTGATTGCTCATCTTCACTGTGTACTTGCCAGGATTTACAATCACCTAGTGACACACCTATGCCCATGTGGATGTTTCCTGAAGAACTTAACACTTCCTAAATGTAGATGGTGATAGCATCTCATTGGCCTAGGGTCCTGGACTGAATAAAAACAAGTGACCAGAAACTGTCGCAGAGAATCCGATTGTACTGTGACCCCCAGGATTGTATTCTTTACTGGAAAAACCTGGTTTTGGTTGTGATGTGGCTCAACCTTAGCACATAACTTTAATGTAAGAGCTTTCTGCTTGCATATTGAAAACAGGACTAAGCTGGGCAGTGGTGGTGTATGTCTTTAATACCAGCACTTGGGAGGAAGAGGCAGGCGGATTTCTGAGTTCGAGGCCAGCCTGGTCTACAGAGTGAATTCCAGGACAGCCAGGGCTATACAGAGAAACCCTGTCTCGAAAAAAAAAAAAGAAAAAGAAAAAGAAAGAAAGAAAGAAAGAAAGAAAGAAAGAAAGAAAGAAAGAAAGAAAACAGGATTAAATAACCTAAACCTTAGGTCAAGAGGCAGAGCACATAACCAGCTGACAGGAAGTAAACATAGGATTAAGAAAAACAAAACCAGAAAACCATAGAGAGTAAGAGAGAGTCAGGAGGACAGATAGAGAGACACACAGGAAGTAGAAGGGAAGGACAGTCAACTTGAAGGAAGGTTTTTGAGACAGTGTAGGAAAGGAGATGGGTTCTGTGATGTTGGCTGAGGAGGAAGGTAAACTGGGTGCTTTTTCTGCCTCTCCGAGCTAGAAGGATTTCACCCCAGCATTTAGCTCTCCAAGTCTTCATTGGTAAAAATCAAACGATTGGAATTTTGTTAAAAAACAAGAACAGCCTATCACCAAAAGCATTTTTCCCATTTCCTGTCTGTAGACACAATGTGACCACTGCCTTCTGCCCCTCAGCACCATGCCTTCCCTGTTGTGATGGACTGTATCCTTAACACATGAGCCAAGATCATCTTTAAGATGGTTTTGTCTGGCATTTTGTCACAGCAACAGGAAAAGGAGACAATACAGAGTCACAACTGAGAGAGAGGAAATGGGCATGGGTACAGAGGTGGGAAGGGAGCTGCTTAAGTCAGGTGATGGGAAGGGAGGGGAGAAGAGCAGAGGAGAAGAGAGGCTACTCATGGGTGCATTGTCTGCCTGACAGATCGCGCTTGCACCTGACCCTCCTATAAATCTGGGAAAACTGAGAAGAGAATGTGGAGACTTAGACCCAGGTTAAAATAAATGGCTCAAATCACAAA
>JADRCC010557692.1:0-21892 GCA_019843855.1 Hylomyscus alleni | reverse complement strand
ACAACTCCTTCTGGAATTTTCCCTCTTATTTTAGCTTCTTAAGTGCCTTCTTGTTTACTGGGAAACACAAATGCTTCACTGTAAACTATTCTAGACTACCCCATTGACCTAGAGCTATGGGGCTCCTTCTTTATTTTGTTAGCTCTCCATAATTTCCTCATCAAAATCCTATTCTAAGACTCTAGCTCATTACAATCAGTGCCATAAATCTTTAACAACAGTGCCTTCTTAATGAAGGTATTCTGAAAGCTTCTGAAACCCATCTCTTGACGATCCTGAAGCTTCTGCCTCAGAATCATTGACATGGAAGTCCTTCCTATCCACCCAGTGGTGCCTAACTCTTGCACTCTATTCTCTATGAGCTCTTTCTCTGCTTCTCACTTTACCATTCTTCACCATTCCCTTATACCAAGATTCATAAAATCTCTGCACTCATCTGGGAGGACTCTGACACTGGACCAGTATCTCCACTTAATTGCATTCTCCTTACATCAGGTATTCATGATAGCTTCATTTCTCTGGCTATGCTCTGCATAAGACCTCTATGTCGTGTCCCCCCTCCTACCCACTTTCAGGAAGGACGACAACACCAGGATCCTTCTCAATCACACTTTATTAGGAGCACCCTTATTGAAATGAGAGAGGGACCCCGACCCACGGGGCAGTCAGCTTTTAAACTTTCCTGTGTGGAAGTGTCCATGCCTGATTGGCTAGCAATGTCTGCCAACATTGTCATTGGCTCAGCAGTGCCTGCTGATACCGAGTCACCCTTTCGGGGAGGGTACGTTGAGATGGGCAATGTATGAGTCAAGCGCATGCGTAGGTGAACGACCTGCTATGCTTGTGTGGATGACATAGACTGGCACCTAACAGCTCCCCCTTTCTGTTTTAGTAATTGGCTAAATGGTATGCCCGATCAAGGAGACACCTTCATGGGGGCGAATCCAATTGAGGGCAGGGACCACAGCCGATCCTAATGTCTTCCCGAGTGCAGGGGACAAAATCCCATCGGGGTGCAAAGGCCATTAGGTAATAGATAAAACAGTTTAAGCCTTCCAAGGTGCAATGGCAGCAAGGCCACTTGGTGTGCAAAGGCCTTAAACTCAGGGAGTAATAGTTAATTGCTCTGTAGGCCTGCTAGCCACACTTGAGGAGATGTACCTTGGTCTAATGCCAGAAGTGCCTGAATCAGCATCACCTTTTCACGTTGATGTTGCAGTCTGAGATGACAAAGAAGCTGTCGGCAAAACACGAGACCACACAGGAGAACTGCTCCAAATAATGCTACCCCCACCCATTCTTTAAAGAAGGAAAATGCAGAGGAGAGCCGGGAAGTAAAGTCCCCAAGGGAGATGGGTTTGATGCAAGTTCCATTAAGCTGTGTGATCTAGTACAATAATTGATGTGTCAGGAGTTCATCTTCAGCGACCCAATTTCCAGCCAGAAAGGAGGATAATCCTTGATTCTTGAAGGAAGCTGTAAAATTAAACTTCAAAGGTGTAATAATCTGTTTATCAAGCAGAATCTTACTTTGGCAAGTAGTAAAAACTGGAGGAAAACCATAATCAGGCAAACACTGGGAAGAGGATCTAATAGCGGAGGCATTAGCTGTAACATAAAGTGATTTTAACAAAGATACAGCTTTGCTTATTACTAATAAGGTGGTAATATTAAGGTTACTCTGCGTGAAATCTGAAACATTGCCCGTGCCACTTGAGGTACTAGAGGTTACCTGGGTCAAAGTTGAATGTATAACTCCAGTTCCCACCTTAGAGTGGGCAAGAGGATCATCCCAGGTACTCAGATTGGCAGGTTGTCCAAAGGTCTAACACAAGGCACATCACCGTAACATGATGTAGAAAAAAGGGTGGAGAGCACCTTAGACTGGGAGTGAACCAGCATCGGCACTGGTCAGACCCTGGCCACCGCCCATAACTGTAGCTTCTCGCTCTTGCTCGCTACTATCAATAGGCACAGGCTCTGTAGTATCATTCTTATCTTCAAGGCGCAGGGTTCAAGTCAGTCTCTCTGGTACCCAGACAGGATCGCCTTGTTCCTGTGGAAAAACACAAACAGCTCCCCGGGACCTGGCAATAACCGGATCCAGGCCCTTCCAAACATTATCAATGATGTCTTTCCATTTCACTGCAGAGAACTGCGAAGGGGAGAAATCTCCATGTCTCTTGGCAGCCGAATGGCCACACCAATCCGGCGTCAAAAAATTAATTGTAAAGAGAACTAAGGATAGTCGATTCTTGGGCGTGTGTCCTTGCCCAATTCCCCCTTTTTGTTTTATTAATAGTTCTTTAATAGATTGGTGGGCATGTTCTACAATGCGCTGACCTTGAGGGTTGTATGGGAGACTCGTGACATGGGTAACACCCATAGTTGTACAAAAATGTTGAAAGCCTTTTGAAGTGTATCCAGGGGCATTGTCTGTCTTAATAACTCAGGGCTTTCCCCAAGCAGCCCAAGCTTCAAGGCAATGGGTTATAATATGTAAAGTTCTCTCACCAGCCAAAGGAGAGGCATGCATGACTCCTGAACAATGTCTACTCTTTAGTTCAAATGCAGTTGAAAGCCTTTCAAAGGTGGTGATAATTGAAAACCAGGCATTATTTATTTATCAGGCAGAATACTTTAGTATATTGCTCATAAACTAGCTGTTTAATTAAGGGCATCACTTGATCAGGATTCCCAAAAATCCTTCCAGCAGCCTCTACCATCCTAGCTACAAAATCTGAAAAAGGTTCTATAGTGCCTTGAATAATCTTTGTTAGGTTGCCTGATACCTCTCCTTTATTAGGGAGAGCTTTCCACGCCTTAATAGCAATCTGATTCACCTGCTCAAAAACCTGCAATGGGTAGCCAGTTTGCTGTTTGGCAAACCTAATCTGATTAACCTGTTCAAAAACCTGCAATGGGTAGCCAGTTTGCTAATTGGCAAACCTCTCTATCCCAGGCCGGATTGCCCAAGGCTTGATTTGCAGCTGCTTGTTATGAGGAATGCTCTCCAATCTAAATCAAGCTTACACCTGTGCTATAGTGAAGGAGGCTGTGAACCCGTAGGTAGTTTTGAATTCCAGGGGCTCATAGTATCTTTGCCCTTGTGAATTTTGAAAAACTGGGTAGCAAAATTCTCTTCTAACTTCCAAGTATTTAAGCAAAAAGACATGCTACATGTCATTCCCCCACTGCCCCAGCTCTCCACCAGGTTATAGGGTGGTGGCATAGTTGCGTTGGAGCCCAGCTGCCATTTCAGGCATTTCCTCCTTCTTCTTCTGACTTTTACCTCCTCCATTTTCTTCACTAGCATTTCATCATCTTCATTGCTCTCCTCTTCCTCCTCCTCTTTGTATTCTGACTTCACTGACCTCTATTCTTTTACTCGTTTCAATATTGCTTGCCTTTCCTTAACTACATTGCAGCACCCCTGATAGTTTAGGCAGTTCCTAACTAACTTCCATACCGGATGTACGCCACCTTTATTAAAAAATTGAGGAAACACTTTTGCGTCATAATGTACTGGCATGGGTCTTAGAAACATGGATAGGATCCCTCATCTCAGCTCCCCTGGTGCAAGATTCCACCCCAGGCTGAGTGTCACCAACAACACCAGGAATCCTCTCATGGTTAGCTTTTCTACCTCCTTGATAAAAGTCTTTGTTGTGGATATCTTCAGTCCCTTTGACTGAAGGAGCTCCTGAAATTAGGCGAAAATTAGGCGAGATTTTTATGCACCCATACTTTCACTTTTTAAACAAACATCTAAATTAATTTCTCTACTCACTTTCTCGTTCCACACACTGCAAAAACCTTAAACCTTTAAACCTTTAACTCGCTCCAAACCGGAGACCTTATTGCCCGAATTACCTTGGGACCTACTTGGCCTCGTTTCTTCCAGGCTTTCCCCTTGTCTTTTGCTTCATTTTTATCTGCAGATTCATTTTTATTTCCTACTTCTGTTAACCTAGGTTCCTTTTTACTTTTATATTTTTTATGTCCCTCCTTTTTATTTTTCAGGGACTTACCGGTACCGCCACTTCGTGTGTTGAGTTATGAATCCTCCCTAGGATTTTCTCCTCAGGGGTCCTCTCTGATGCCTGATATTATTCTCCTGGGTTTTGGCACCACATGTCGCATCCCCCCTCCCCCCGCTTTCTGGAAGGACGACAACACCAGGATCCTTCTCAATCACACTTTATTAGGAGCGCCCTTTTTGAAATGAGAGAGGGATCCTGACCCACAGGGCAGTCAGCTTTTAAGCTCTCCTGTGCAAATGTGTCCATGCCTGATTGGCTAGCAATGTCTGCCAACATTGTCATTGGCTCAGCAGTTTCTGCTGATACCGAGTCACCCTTTGGGGAGGGTACGGTGGGATGGGCAACGTATAGTCAAGCGCATGTGTAGGTGAGCGATGTGCTATGCTTGTGTGGCTGACATAGGCTGGCACCTAACACCTCTGCTCCCTTTACCTGTCTCCTAGATGCTTAACTCATTATGCAGACAACATTCTACTATACAATCTATTAGTCCTGCTGTCAGAAAAACATGTTGCTCATGTTCTTAATTTTATAGGAACCAAGGCAAAGGATAAAATGGTTCTCCTTCCAAATGTTAAACATCAAGTTTCTGTCCTTCAGATCAAGTGTCAAAGCTTTATGTTACCCCCTAAACCTATGAATTCACCCTCAAATAAAGATAGTACATATGGTCCCTTACACTTCCAACCACTAAAGAAGAGATTCTCTCCTTCCTTGGCCTTGAAAGTTGTCTTAGAACCTGCATTTCCAACTTTGATCTTACCTGACCCTCTATGATAGAAAGCAGATATGGGCCCTGTAACTGAGTCTCTCACTTTTACTAAGCCTGCCAAGCCTATTCTCTCTCACCTCTGACAGGAACTCTCATAGGCTCCTCGTCTGGCTCTCTTAGACCAACTCTTTATCCTGTATCCTATTGAAACCTGGTGAGTAACTATGAGAGTTTGGGACTAAATAAGAGGATACACCTTTGACCTCGTTCCTTGTTGCCTACCTTTTTTA
Organism: Hylomyscus alleni; assembly: GCA_019843855.1. Taxonomy (NCBI): domain Eukaryota; kingdom Metazoa; phylum Chordata; class Mammalia; order Rodentia; family Muridae; genus Hylomyscus; species Hylomyscus alleni. Next base: position 16,847 of record JADRCC010557692.1, on the reverse strand, counting down.
AAGCTACCTATAACAGTAATTGGATGGCATTATTGCCAAACAACAGCTTCCCCATTAGCCCAGAAAGCCTCTAAACCTACTTGGACTCTCTCTGTCTCTATCTCTGTCTCTGTCTCTGTCTCTATCTCTCTCCTACTTACCCTCCCTCTTTCCATACCTACTAAAGGATCACATATCATAAAAGAATTTCTGTACTTTGTCCACTTCTAAGCTTCAACTTTCTCATAACACCTTCATAGAAAATCCCTTATCTACTTTTAGTCCTGTGTGATATTCTTATTAGGGACCAGGTGTGCTTCTGAATACTTTTTTCTTCCTCAGGGTGTCCAGATAAACACTGCACACCAGGCTGGAAGAATGAAGGAACTCCAAGAACTGAAGGGTTTTGTAGGATTCCTGTCTTCCTGGGAATGAGTGGGTCAAGGGTAAGGATTCTCCAAAGAAGGCTTTCACCAAGAATTTTAATGTTATAGCACTTTTAGACAATACTCAAAAAACAAAACAAAACAAAACCTCTTATATGATCTTCAATAAAATAGCTGGTACACATATACTTTATTCAGGGTGAGCAAAGGCTGTATATGAACTTGAGATGGTGGGAAAGAACTTTCAGGGTGAATGTAAATCACTGGCTAGGGTTTAAAGTTCTGTGAATACCTCATTTGTATAGAAAAGTACTCCAGATACTTGCTGACAGGTTTCTTATTGGGAAAGAGAAAGTTGAACTTTGAGGTTTGCAAAGACTATGTGACATTCCTATGATAAATGATTGGGGGATGGGTCTCCGCAGATCATGCAGATAAGAGGAACCCTCTCTAAGAAAAGGGAGTGCTCCATTTTTCACTGAGCTCGGAGGAGCTAACTGGACATGGTAGACATATACTTTACATAGAGACGTGCAATACTCATGGTCATGATTAGGAGCCTTCATGGATGCTATGTTTAACCTTCAACAAACTGGATCATAATCTTTATCAATATCAGCAAATGTCCACTCATTTTGACAGAGAGCATCAAGAACTCTATCTTGGCCTTACAACTACTCCAAAACTACCTTGCCTACCTAACCTTAATGGTCTGACAAAACTGGTGAGTCCTAGACTTTCTAACTAGTATAAAGGGGAGGGCACCTGCTTCTTCCTCAATGAAAAATTATCATATTATATGATCTAGACTGGCCCAGAAATGAAAGATTAAAAATGTATACAAACTGTTTTAGAAACTATAGCCTCCATTGGCATACTGTAGTATGAGATTCTCACTCTGCTCCTCTCTAGGCCTTGCCTATACTCCTTGAGCCACATTTCTTCATGCTTATAATAATGATTATTCTTTGCCTATTCCTTCAAGAGAGAATTACAGAAATAACCCAATGATCAGTAACAATATGTTTCTTCTGGAATTCCCTCAGGTCTTCTACCATTTGTTGATAGCTTGAGCTTCTGTTTTGGACCAACATTACAGATCCCTCTCTTTTTAATCCTCTAGTGAGCAGTAATTGTGCATAGGATGGACTATTTTTGTCCTTTGCCACCAACAAACGCCTAAAATATTGGGTTCAAAATGGCAGTGCTGGTAACAGTGTCTTAACCAGAAACACACTGACTCAGTAAACACAGGACTGTTATTGGGCAAACAGAAACATAAATTCAGAACTTCTTAGAAATCTTGTAAGGCATGCTTATGTTGACTAGGAAAAACATGACTTCCATTCACCAGCAATGTCACCTGTTTTGAACAAGGACACCTAGGTCCATGCTATTTTTTTTTTTTTTTTGAGACAGGGTTTCTCTGTATAGCCCTGGCTGTCCTGGAATTCATTCTGTAGACCAAGTTAGCCTTGAACTCAGAAATCTGCCTGCCTCTGCCTTCCAAGGGCTGAGATTAAAAATGTGTGCCACCACTGCCTGGTTTCCCTGTTAGTTTTAACAGCCTGAATCAGCTCTACTCTGCTAGCTATCATATAAATCCACTAGCTTTTCTACCATATTGCTTCTTTTTACTCCACAAAAGATAACATTGGCAGTTTAATTCCCAGTAAACCTTTTTTCTACCCACAGAATGATCTACTTAGCTAGTTTCACAACACCCTCCTTTACACAAAGAGCAATTACTATCTTTGACATTATTTGTCTGAAATATTGTTGTTTGATCCAATAGATTTTCTGCTTACAATTTTTATTGAATTTTAAGTGGTAAAATAAGAAATAAGGTTTTGAAATTAAAATGTATATTAAGTTTCTATTTTGCTCTTATTAGCACAATACATTTATTATATATTTATAAATCTCACTTTTTAATGATTCTTTAAACTTTTCTTTTTACTATGTAGTGTATATCTGTGTTTCTTCCTGCGTCTTTTTCTTTTTTCTCTGTTTCTTTCTTTCTTCCTTTCCTTTCTTCTTCTTTTCCTTTCTTCTTTCTTTTTCATTTTATCAGAAGTTTTATGTTGACTAGATTGGTCTCAAGCTCATTGTTGATAGCTGAGAATGAGTCTGATTTAATCCAGTTGAATATAGAAATCACGTGGCCAAGAATCTCTACCCCTCTGTGAAGGACAGATCCAGCTTAAGAATGGGGAATAGATAGAAGGAATAACTCTTCCTTTAATTACCTATGATATTTTTCCTCCCTAAAACTCCTGGCTCCTATATACTCTCTCCTTAACCTCCTGGAAGCTTGGTTGGGTACCCCTATATTTCTGACTTATAACTTAGAAAGCCCTAACTTTCTCCTTTTTTCTCTTAGTCTTTCTTTTATTGCTGGCTAGAGACTAAGGATGCTTTTCTCTGGTTCTTTGGATTTCTTTACTGTATTGGCCATGTTTATATCACCATGACACAAGATAGGATCCAGCTGTAATGCATGTATAAGAATAAGATGAATAAGCCTCTTTTTCACCATCTTTTGGTCATGTTGTTTTATTGTAGGAATAGAAACTTTAACAAAGACAAGTTGATACCAGTGTTGTGGTGTATTACTGTTATAGACCTGTACATGGGGAGAAGATTGTGGAAGGACTTTGGATCATTGGACTAGAAAAGCCATTGAGTATCAAAAACTTGGGGAAATGTTCTCTAGATTTGAATATAAGAAAGTTGAGAGCAGTATAGAAGATGAAGGCCTGGCTTATGAAGTTTCAGATGGAAATCTCAAAACACTATCTAGGCCATTTGCTATTTTGAATTAAGATTCTGTCATTTTGGTCAGCTGGGCCTGAAGAATCAGCCAGGAAGAAAAGATTAAGAAGAGTCCAGGACTACTGAAGTAAAACCTTTCCATTACTTGGATAATTGATGCTGGATAGCTGAAGCTGAAAATTAGCACTGATTAAAAAGAGACTGAGGTGAAATCTTCTGGAAAGTGTTTCCCAAATGCACAGAGAAGCTGTGTTACAGAGCTGGCTAAGGCTGTACTTTGTGTTGGCAGTCAGACTTGGTAAAGTGAAAGAGTTTTCCAGGTGGTAGTAGTGTTGAAGTCATGAAGGGGACATGGAATGCAGCTGAGGCTTGGCACAGTGAAATGCTAGAGGAGACCATTGATGAAGACATGGCTTCAATGGCAGTTGCAGGCCCATGATTGAAAGTGTCATGTAGAGAAGTTGAGGTTTCACACTTTCAACAGAGCTTATAAAAGTCTATTGCTGAAAGTGCAGTCCATTTTCCCTAAGGGGTGCCCTCATTTTGGAGATATCAGTATCACTGGATGAGAACCAAGATGAGCAGCAACAGTGGAGTGGAGCCAGATGTAGCCTAATAGACATACTCCATGTGCTACAGAGAGCAGGGCTAGAGAAGTGACTCAAGTCTTTTGGAGGAGTCCAGAAGATCCTAAGTGGATCCCAGACTTTTGACAGTTGGAGTTTGGTTTTGCTTTGATTTGATTGTGACTGTGTCCTGATTTTTCTCTTTTGAAGCAAGAAAGTATTTGATTTACTTTTTATTTTACTGAAGTCCACAGTTGAGAGACTTTGAAACTTAAAAGAGTTTGGGTTTTAAAAAGAGATTGGTTATTTTAAAGGGACTAAAATTTTAATGGGTTTCAATTTGTAAAGACTGTGAGTCTATATTTAAGACCGAGGGACTTTTAAAGTTATTAAATTTTAAATGTAAGATCTTGGGAATGAATACAAAGTTAAGGGCTTTGGCTTTAATGGTGATGTGTTTGTATGTCAAGTTGACAAGGGGTCAGTTGTACTGGCTAGTCTTATATCTTTTGACTCAAGCTAGATTCATCAGAAAGGAAGGATCTACAATTGGGATTCATTGCAATCCAGCTATACAATCCAACTCCAAGATATTTCCTTAATTATTGACCAACTATGAGTGGTGCTATCCTTGGGATGGTGGTCCTAGATTTTATAAGAAAGCAAGCTGATTAAGCCATATGAAATAAGCCAGTAAGCAGCACTTCTCCATAGGTTCTTCATCAGCTTCTGCCTCCAAGTACTGTTCTGACTTTTTTTGACAATGAACAACAATGTGAAAGTGCAAGCTGAATAAACTCTTTCCTCCCCCCTTTCCAATAGAAGCACTTTCTAAAACACTAACTCTTTTTCTGCTTATCTCCCATGGGCTCATCTTCATTTCAGCTTAAATCAAATGGCAAGGATTTTTTTTCTCTTTTTTTTTCTCTACTCTCAGTTTATAATTTAGTACTCTGAGGTGTGCATGTGTTTTCCAGCTTCCTTTTCAGTCTGCTTGTAAATTATTTTTAACAAGATGGAGAACTCCCAGAGGGACCTCAATTTCTCTGTCTATAGGTTGTGATTCTGCTGGGACAACCTAAAATTTATAATTACACTTTCGTAGTGCTAGCATTATAGGAATACACTGCTGCACTCAGGTTACACATTGCTGGATATGAAACTCAGTCCTTTGTGCATTATAGGTAAGCATTCTACCAATTGAGTTACATTCACAGCTTAATCTATTCTGTGATGGAGATTTAGTAATATGCTTCTGTAGGCCTCAGAATTTAAAGCAAAGATGTAAATACATCAATTAATGATTTGGCAGACTTTGGCTTTTAAGAAGACAATGTATTTATCTTTAAAAATCATTCATATTTTAAATTAATTAAAATATTTTTATTCATAAGCTTCCTTAAATAGCTGCTGATTTCTTCATATTTCTTCTTGCTTAAAATGAGCCTTGATATCTATCTATCTATCTATCTATCTATCTATCTATCTATTTATCTATCTATCTATCGATATACTACATCTCTTTACATTTAATGAAGCTTCAAAGTAGTATGTTTCCATACAACTTTTTAAAGTATCTTTACTAGACCACACAGACTAACAAATAAAGTACACAATGTCAGAAACACATGTTCCTGAAGTAGAACTGCTTCTAGAAGATAGATGCTTATGTGATTTAGAAAATACTGGTTAACTGCCATCTTCTATAATCTATAGATCATGCCTTTGTAAAGTTATCAGTTGATTCCCAGTTTTCTAGTCCTGTCTCATTCACAATCATGTCTTTTTCTTTTGTGACACTTTTATATCTGGGAAGTAGAGGTATATAATTTCTAGCAGATTAACAGGTAATAACCATCATAAACTTTATTAATATAGATTTATAAGCACCATAGTCAAATGAAACTTTTATCTTTCATGTTCACGATAATCTTGAAATTTATTTTTTAATTTGTCCATTTTGGAGTTTTGTTGTGATTATCTGTTTCTGTTCATCACTATGTGTATATCAATGTTAGATAGTGAGAAAACAAAGTGCTTCCTAAACTTACTGAAAATTAAGCATAACATAGAGTTATATGTCTGTGCTTTGTGTCAAGAGTTTCTTTGGCAAGAAACAGGGAAGTTCTTAGTAGGAATTCAAGTTTTGACTTCTTTCAGATTTTGATTAGACCCCATGAGAAATGCATCATTCTTGTAGTTAGCTTGCCTCCTTTGGGGTAATAGTCACTGAGTTATTTTTTTTTAAAGCAAACATTGCACAGTCTGAAAAAGTTACATAAAAAATTAGTGTATGCCAAATGAACCTTCTACAGTGTACAGGGGTCTATTCTTAATGTCTTGTTATTAGCCCAAGGACCTACTGTCCTTTTTATCTGAATGATTTGAGTGCTTTTTCATTAGCAAATAAACTAGGTAAATTATAAATTCAGTCTAGCTAAATGTTTTTAACATTTGAACATCAGAGTTTCCTATAAATTTCAAAGTATATTTACACTCAGCTGTCTCTCCATATCAAATAAATATGAGCCTCTATATTAGGGGCTCTGACAAAATAAGACTCCCTTGGTGACTTTAAACTGTAGCCTAGGCTGAGAATTACTACTTAAAGCCTTACTTTTTCATCTTTAAAATGGTATTGGCTCTGACTACTAAGACCAACACTGCAGGTCTATTTTAAGAATCAAAAGTAAATGGATGTCAAAAACATAACACGATGCCTGGAATGTTATAAATAATTCATATCACTCACTCTCCAACTGCAATATAAATACAATTAAGGGGAACATTATATCCCTTTCACTGTTTCCTGTATGGCACAGAGAAGGTACTTAAAAGTATTTTTTGGTTCAATGAATCACCTGTCCTGTCCTTTGGGGAGAAAGAAATGTTAGTGTTAACATTTGTACAATTATAAAACTTCGTATTAAAAGAATATTAACAAAATATTTTTGTGTAAATGATTATTTTTCCTTTCAGCTGACATAGTACATCATTCTTCCATTCTTTTAAATGCTATCCATTGTACCACTCCACACCACTTTTCCCCAACTGTACTCTATTCTCTTCTTCTCTTTCTTTTCTTGTTCTTTTCCCCTCTCCTATTTTCTATGTTTTTTATTTTTCCTCCCCATCTTTCCTCCCCATCTTTCAGTTACTACCTCCATCACTTAGTGCATTTATTTTTATAGTAAAAACTGCAGTTGTCTTAAATTTGCTTCACAATGGCATATGTTGTCTACCCCATGAATTGTAGCAGCATTATGAATCTGTCTTGTGAAGCAACAAGCTTCTTTACTGTTCTTTGCATGTCTTGAAAATGCATGTTTTGAAATAACAAAAAAAGTGTGGTCTGTTACTCCAACATTGACATTGCTTCCTTGTACGGAGCCTATTTAAGATTTTGGCACAATAATTTCATATCTTCCTTCCATGAATATATTCTGGATTATTCACGTGTATCAAAATAGGTAAACATATAGTTGGCCTCATAGAATATAAAAACCTCTTAAAATTTTAATCAAACAAACAAGATAAAATCTAAAGGCTACTGGAATGAGGTGCCACTCATTCTATAGGATGATCTAAAAATCTCTTCTTCATCCACTGAGAAGTGCTCCTGTCAGTTTTAATTGTATTGGAGATCATTGCTCAGGTCATGCAACTTGTTGATATCAGTCAACTCTATGAATGTCAAAGACAAAAAGTGGTGAGACATTACTGTACCTTGGTAGACTGCTAGGAGTATGTTGAAAATATAACAGAGAAAATTAAATAGAAGATGTAGTTGAAGAGTTTCATCTTTTACTTATCACAGAGAAGCCATGAAAGACCACAAAGTTTCAGTCTACACAGAGGACTAAAAATAACTACACAATAATTGGGAGAAATATTCTTCAACCAGGGATGGAAACACCAGTTAGTCAAGGCACAAATTGGATATCTAAAACCAAATGGTCAGTTCTGAAAATATACATATTTTCATAATATACATGGAATATTATATAGGCAGAAAAGGTTATATGTAAGAATGTATACATATTTATATGTGTGTATACATACATTTATTTGTACATACATACATATACATATACATGCATGTAATAACAAGTCATTAAAAGAAGTCATGAGCATGCAATGGAACATGGAGAGGTTTGTGGGAGGGATAGAAGTAATAATAAGAAGAAATTGATTTTATTATAGTCAAAACCACAAAATAAATGAGTAAGTCTTTAAGAAAATGTTAATGAAGTTGCCTATGGTTTTTTTGTAGAGGTGAGGCCTTGTTAGCTTTCCCCTGTTCACTTCAGTATGTCCATTGTTGTCCTTGTCCAGCTCCTATTTCGGCAATCATGTTGAATAAATTTATGTATGTAACCTGCTGACAGTATTAGGAAACACAATCTCATAAATCTCCATATTACTTTGAATTTTACACTTTTTCCATACCCTTTCCACAGTTATTCTCAAACTCTATGCTCAGAAGTCATTTTGTACATAAATCGTTTGAAAGTGAGCTCTATAACTCTGCATATTTATTGGTTGTACTGATTTCTACTACTGCAAAAATATTTTTCTTGATTAGACTGAAGAAAATATTTATCTGTGGTTATAAGAAAAATATTGAAACTTATATATAATATAAATATATATTATATATTTAACTATATAATATATAGTTAAAGCAAGTTATATTTATCCATTTAGTAATATATATGTATATACATCCACATATATACATTCAGCAAGCATTAGCTAAAAGAAGGCTATGATTTCATTTTTGTTGTTCCTACTTTGTGTGATGGGTTTGGTTTCTTAGATTCTATTACCTAAATTCTTGCTTCCTTTTTAATGCCTGTCTATCTATTTTATCCTGATTATGGTTTCTGCTTCTCTAACTCCATCTCCATTCCTCTCACATCCCACCCACCCAAATCCATTCCATACCTTTTTTGTTGACTAATTCTCATTTGAAAACAAATAGGTATCAACAAAAAAAGGAATAATAAAAATAAGTTAAAATAGGACAAAATAAACAAACAGAAAAATAGCCAAATAAACAACATAAAAATCACATATAGATACAGAGCCACACATTTGCAGACACACAAATTCCATTGAAAGAAGGAAGAGGGGAGGATTAGGAGGAGGGAGAGAATGAGAGGGAGGAGGAAAAAAATAAAAACCCAGAAGCTATAAAATCCAAGCAAAAGACATGAATGGAGAAAAATAAAATGTCCCAACTAAAATTGCAGTCATTTGTGTTGACCATCTACTACTGGGCATGGAGTCTGCCTTTGAGAGCGTTTTGAATATCCAGTGAGATTTGGTTAGAAAAAAATTTTTTTCATTGAGAGAAGTTACTAATTGTAGGTTGCTTCTAGGTTAGACGGGTCTTGTGTCCAATTCCTTTCTTGGTGCTGGACCTGACCTAGACCCTTGCAGGTACAGTGCATGCTTCCATAGTCTCTGTAAGGTTCGTAAATACATCATTCCTACTCTGCACACAAGGCCTTGATCCTTACAGACCTGAATCTCTGCTGGATTTTATAGCTTTTCCAAAACTTCTTTCTCTGGGTTAGCTGACATTTGAGGAGAAAGATTTGATGGAGATATCCAGTTTATGATTAGTCTTCCAAGGTCTCTTGTTTGTTGCATATTGACCAGTTATAAGGTCCCATATACTATGGGACAAAGCTTCTCAGATGATGGCTGGACATGACACAGATCTTTAAGTATATCATACTTTCACCAGAAGTCATTTTATTAGTACATTTCTTTCATAGAACAGTAATATTTAGTTTTCCCATATGTCCCTAGTCTTTCTTGTCTCAGATTCTTAGCCATGAAAATATTGTTGTATTTTATGGAGGGGGGCTTTATCAAATCAGATACTGTTGATATATCCCATAAATTTTGTGTCACAATTATATTAGAGTATCTTGCAGACAGATCACTATTGCAAATCAAAATGTTTGCAATTGTATTGGTGGCTTTAAACTTTGCAAAATAGTGAAAAAGTTTACAAATAAAATTAGGAAAATGGATATCCAATTTTAGTGAAGTATAACACAGTTCCATTAAAAAGAAAAAGAAGAAAAACACAAAGGACAAGAAATTTAGAGATTTTATACTTTGGGACATATTAAGCAGCAGAAGGAGAACAGATGGAAGAGCAGGAAGAGGCTGATCTTTTCATGTTCTTTTTTTTTAAATTTTTTATTTATAAATTAACTCTATGAAAATAATGCAGTTTTTAGGATTCTATACTTATTGAAGTTTGTGTAAGATTACATATTCTTAATCTTAGGATCTTAAAGCTTTAGGGTAGTGGAAGGACTTCCTATGTGATTGTTCAATTGTAAATAAGTTCCATATTTCCAAATTCATATTATAAACTTGCTTTTAGCTCATACCATAGTCTAAAGAATGGTCAAGAAAAGCATCAGAATAAGTGATGACTGTGATAGATCCCTCCTCTGAAAGAACTGTCATCTTCATCAGATTCATTTGGGGAAAATAATGTCAAAAGTGCATATTTTGGCTAACACACAGACCACAATTCTAACACACTGAAAGTGGAGGCAGGTGGGTCACACACTGAGGGTCACTGCTCTGAAAGATGAGACCGTCTTCAAATATTAGCAGTAATAACTATAATAAGAACAAAAAACACAAAGCAAAACTTATATTCAATGTTAAAAATAATTTCAAGCAAATATATTGAATGAACATTGCCCATGTAAAAGTGAAATATTTAATGAATATTATCAATCTTGTTTCAATAAAAAGAATGGTCTGTGGGTGATATGATTCTGGCACTGCAAAAAGTCAAATATTTTTCAAGTATTGAGATACATTCTTGGGAAGAAAAAGTTTCGGCTCCACTGTGAACATCCTCAGGGAAAGATGAAAGAATAAAATGCCTTCAAGATTGATGCCCAGCTTGATAATGCAGAGAGAGATCATTTTAAGTCAGAACATGGGGTGAGATCTGGGGAAGCTTTTGCACCTGTACTTGCCTGGCTGCTGAATTTAGAACATATTTTCTGTAGGGTAGAATTCCTCTGGAAGCACAAGCTTTTCACCACTCAACACAGGATAAAAGAACTTGATGCTTTATGGTATTAGAATTTATTTTGCAATATTGTGGCTTACATTGAAAAGAAGCGACACAAACTCCTACTAAGGTTAGATTCCCAGTTTTCCAGAGGAGCTAGAAGGCCACTTGTTAACGAATCTTCAGAGTAGTGAGAACAGACACTTATTCTATTTGGAGTAATATAAAATTTATTTAGATTGATTCTTGGCTCTAGTTTTCTATCTCACATTTATTTAGCAAATTATACTAGTTTGCTTTTCAGAATGTAACCAGACTTCTTTGACATTACCTCTTGTCCTTCTATTCCATTGCCATCTGCAATTTTCCTTCTGCCTGAAACTTTCTGAATGGTGTCATTTTTCTCTCCATTTTTTGTCTCTCCATTTTTGTGGTACATTTGCAAATATTACTACTTCCCTATTCTCTGTATAATAGGAATCTTTTTCTTAGCTTACTTAAACAAAAGTGCTATCATGTGACATACTTGGCCATTGGAATATACAGAAGTTGAGGTAATTACCTTATGGGGAGCAGATCAAGAACAAACAATTTTGATAGAGTTGTGACAAAATGTTCCTGTTATCATTAGGAAACTATTAGGAAGTACATGGTTACACTGGTAAGAGAATCACACTATGAAAAAACCATTAACTTGAGTATCTGGGATTGTTAGAGATTTAAATTTTTTCTTAGGTTCTAAAACTTCTGGAGTACATGGCATAGACAGAAACGTTCCTTTCTTATGTTCTTTTCTGAAGTATCCAATGAAAAGTATCAAAAATAGATGTCTATGCCAAGAATTCTTGAAAGGTGACCCTGAGTGTTCAGTGGAGATACACACAGTATGTGGTCCAGTGTGCTGAGGTTATCTTCAGTATTTTTCTTGTTGAATAAGATTGTTTATTCCAGTCCTACTTTCTTTTTTGGAATACAATAATATAGAAAAAATTAAATAAGGAAAAAGGATAATGTAGATTGTTTTTCTTTGACTTTGAAATATTAATCAATATTAAATATTTATGATATTTAGATATTTATTATTATTATTAATTTCAGATAGTATTCTTAGATAGGACTCTGCCTTTTCCTCTAAAAAATTAATTTTGCATGTGAGTGCTTTTCAAAATCTGTCCAGATTGATTCAATTTGAACTATTGAAATGGTCCTGCTCCTTGTTACAACTATCTTATATTTGATTTATGCTTGTATTTTCTTATATGCAGTCTTCCTTTCTATCTTTTTACATCATGGTATTCACAAAGTTTTTCTGATATCAGTTTTTTTGTATTCTTTTTATTGTGGAAATTTACTTCTCAACCCAATCATATGTAACACTGCAATTTTATATGAAGAATTTACTTTGGTAAATGGGCATGTTTGAGACTTGTTCCCTTTTCTTGAGGAACTTTATTTGGACTTTTTAGTATTGAAATTATCTAATAGCTACAATTCACACAAGATAATGTGGCTTTTATGAATAAATGAAACATAGAAGTGACAGGTATTACTCAGAAACTGAGGCTAAGAACTAGTGGATTGCTTGTCATGTTACGGTCTTTGTATTCTGGTAATGGATGAAAACCATTTGTGACGTCACTGACTGATTGCAATGAACAAAACCCTTCTATTGACTAGTAATGGACATGTAAAACAAGTGAAAAATTATGTTTACAAAAACCAAATATTTAGGGTTTTGTAACCACTGAAGAACAACATCCAAACTGTCTTAATGTTGATGCACTCAAATTCTATATACAAGTTAGGATATAGAATTATCATTTTAAAATGTGGCCTGTTTGCTACTCTTCTTTATAATTCAGTCCCGTGGCTTGGAGTAAATAGCAACATCCACGTATAAACTTTCTTTCTGACATATTCTGATCCAATTTCTAACTCGATTTTTCATTTCTTTCTCTCACAGTATGATATTTGTAGTATAATGTGTGTAGTTATTTTCCTCTTCATGTGTCTTCTGCATAGAAAACACACTCTGATTAGGAACAAAGACTTCTTTTACTGTGATTCTGCATATGCACTTTCTCCCTCAGTGTGTCCAGACACTGCTGCTCACCAGGCTGGAAGAATGAACCAGAGCTGGGAATGGATTTAGTCTGTGGGATCCTGGACTAGTTGGGAGTATATGTTGGTGGGGGGCAGTGTGTCTCCAAGAATTTTAGTGTTATAGCTCCTAGACAATATTCAATGAAACAGCTCTCTTAGATGATCTTCAGTGAAACAGTTTGTATGCTTATACACTTTATTCAGGGTTGTCAAGGGCTGTACATGAACCATAGAGCATGGAAAACACTTTTCAGGGTGAACATAAATCATTGGCTGTAGATTTGCATTTGTCTTCATTTGCATGGAGAAGCATTCTAGGAATTGAAGTTCGACTTGTAGGTTTGCCAAGGACTATGTGGCCTTCCAGAGTTAGAAGATGTAGGATTTGGGCTCCCCAGATAAGGTCTGGCAGAGATGAAGGATCTCTGCTTGGAAAAGTATCCTCCATTTTGTTCCAATCTCAGAGGAGATATCATATATGGAAGTTTGCCACTTTAAATAGCGGATTTCCTCATGCCTCCATCCTGTATTATGAGATAACAGTTCTTCTGTAAACCTCCTGAGTAATATTATAAAATGACAGTAACTACTATCCTTCTCCTATTCGTATTAACTTGTTTCTTCTTCCTTCACTACTCTTACTACCTACTGGCATACCATACATGGCTTGATTTACCATTGTTTGCTTTCATCTCCTTATATTTTCATAGCATACTAGAATCTAAGCTCCATAATTAAAATAACATCACTTTGAGTCTAGAGAACTGGTTCAGCTATAAGGTTGCTTATTGCTCTTCCAGAGTATTGAGTTCAGTTTTCAAAACTCACATCAGTTTTACAGAAGTCAATGCCCTCTTTGGACTCTGTGGATACATGCACATGTATAGACACACACACACACACACACATACACACACTAAATATACATTCTGTATGTAGGTAATGTTATATATGTATGTATGTAGAGCCCACTCATTTATCCCCATTAACATAATACTTACAGAAGTCATTCAAAGAATATTGGATACATGAAAATTAATTGATATGGATAAATAGGAATTGTGTTATTTTTGAAAGTGGTAGTGTATTCAAACACTATTATGCTGTTTAAAAGGAGTTGAAAACTTTGAGAGAACATCAAAAGAAATAGTAATGACAAATATGTTTTTGTCAACCAAACTTAAAACATATGAAAGGTATTCATTTTTCAATTAAAATAAACAACTTCTCTGTCCTCATTTACTTGCCATGGAACAAAACAAATAGTTCCCAAATATTTCTACTTTTACCAAGTGATGCACATTTTATATATCATTTTGTATTTTTTTTTGTCAGACAAAGAAATCTTTTCACATCAAGATATTAAATGATAGTTCTTAGACTGAGGTATTTGTTGGTTGAAATGAGAATTTATATCCTGTTAGTGAATTTCACATTTAGTACAGAAGGATTTTTATTAAAATGTCTGTGAAAACTTTCTAAATAGATTAATGAGGGAACTTTTCAACATTTAATTTTCCATACTACCTGGGATGATAATGGACCATATCCTGTTCCCTCCTTACTGAATTAACCTCAACAGCTATTATTTATTAAATTATAGATATATGGATATTGATTCTCTTTATCTCAAATTATTCAAATGGATAGTTCAGTTTGATGACTGCTTATGAACCATAGTAAATGATAGAGTCAGAACACATTCTAAAAAAGAAATGTGAGACCCAAGTTGATCCTCATGATAATTTTGGTGCTTGTTTAGAACAAGCACAGACATAAAAATTTAAATGTAGCATGTTTTGAAATTGAATGCTCTAAATTAAACAAGTATATTATTAAGAAAATAATTTATGTACTGATTCTGACTTGTTTCTCATTCTAGCATATATATTTTCTTGACCCCCCCAAAATTTTTTGAATTATTAGACTGTTTTATTAGACTAAATTATTGTATCCTGTGTCAGAGAGCACACATCTTTCCTCTTTCTGCCTCAGGCTTATGTAATGTGGACCCCAAATGCTCAGGTACAACGTAGAGGCCAGATAATGCTCTGCTCCCTTGGCCATCTCTTGCATCCAGACTTGTACCAATATATTTGCAAGGGAAGGATCAGCTATAGGGTTAAAAGAAATTAAAGTAATGAAACCAAAAATGTGAGCAGAGAGCTGAAGTCTTCATTTCTAATATTCTTTTCTACTTCCTTTGCTTTCTTCCTCTTTATTTGTGCTTCAGAGCAGGAGGTATGGCATTCACACATTTTCTTAATTTAATCATTTCCCACAACTGGATACCATAGACAGGTTGGGTTTTAGACGACTGAAAGCCATGTCACTACCGATTTCTCAGTACTAGACGCTGACAGTTAGAAAACAGAAGGTCATGGAACTAGGAAATATGAGATAAAGTGTATATCAGGTGTGCTCGTATTTTCTAGCTTAGAATTATTTGGCTAATCACATTCATAATTCCTTTTTATCCTCATGTCTTTTTCGTTGCTATTTGGTTATTCTTTGTTTGTTTGTAAAGACAGGATTTCTCTGTGTAGCACCGGCTATCCTGGAACCCACTCTGTAAATCAGACTGGCCTCAAACTCCGAGATCCACCTGCCTCTGCCTCCTGAGTGTTGTGATGAAAGCATGTACCACTACTGCCTATTTCTGAGAACTTCTTATAACCCCCTAACTCCACAAATATTACCATAATATTTAGTTGTAATGTACCCATCTTGCATGAAATATAGTAATTGTTCTATAAAAATTGTCCTGAAAAACTAAATAGGCAGACAGATATGGAATCTTTGTGTACCTACCTTGTGAGGGGGCTATCAAGAATTAGCTTCTACAAGTCGTGAGGTGAAGCATTTACACTGACAAAACTAGTATCGTGGGCAAAATTTACATGGCTAGAAACACAGTTCTTTATTGTTTATTCATTGAACTTCATCAGGTTCCAGTGGATGGATTGTCTAAGCCTCGTCATGAAGATGGCTCTGTGTAAGCTAGATGGGTGACACAATAAAAATGTCATGAATCTAGGAAAGAATTATATATGAAGGCAGGCAGAGTTGATACTAGTGGGATGAAAAAGGGATGAATGTGAGGAGAGAGAGTAACCATAACATATCATATGGGAACTCTAAGAGAACTAGTGAAAGAAAAATAGAAGAAAGGAAGAAAGAAGAAAAGAGAGGAAGAAAGGGAGGGAGGGAGGGAGGAAAAAAGCAAGGAAACAAGCAAGTGATAAAGAAAAATAAATACACACAGACAGACAGACAGAAAGAGAGAAAGAAAAGAAGGAAGGAAACAAAGTAAAGAAAGGAAAAGAAAGAAATTCAAATGGTGCTTAGCTACAAAATGTTGGTAGTTCACCATATTCAGGTCTAATTAAAAGGCACTCACATTTAATGATAGTCAAATGAGTTAGGTTCCTTAATAATTCTAGAAAATGTTTTACTAACTTACATGTTGGATTATATAAAAATAATTATGTAAACACATCGATCCCTTTCCTCCTTTGAAAGGAAGGCAGAAAATTGTTATATCATTCAGTAGGGCTAAAAGCATGATTGATCTTTTTAATATACAATACTTGACAATTTTCCCCTTTCTATAGGTAGTTGCATTGGGGACTCTACATTTAGTGTGTACAAATATCAGTTATTTCTCTTTTCTATAGCTTTTAAAATAACTAGTATATTGAGCTTTATTTTTTCACTTCCTTATAATTTTATGCAATGATGATTGAATTTAAAGCACCATTGGTAATATTGTTACTGAATGTTCCTTATCTTTATTGGACTACATACTAAAAGGCATAACTCTAGCACTTAGTTTAAAACTGTGTATTCATTCACAGTTTGACTTCTCTGATTCATTTATGCACCTTAATCTTAGCATCACTTAGGGTCAGAAACAGTATGTTTATCTTTTGGCTTTCTTTCCTAGGTCTTATTCTCTCTGAGTCCAATATTCCCTTG
>JADRCC010557688.1:0-16578 GCA_019843855.1 Hylomyscus alleni | reverse complement strand
AGTGGCAGGGGGAGGGCAGACAAGATAGGGGGTGTCCAGAGGGGAGACCTGGAAAGGTTATAACATTTCAAATGTAAATAAAGAAAATATCCAATAAAAGAAAAAAAAATTAAAAAGGACACATACTCCACCATGTTTATAGCAGCTTTATTTATAATAGCCAGAAGCTCAAAATGACCCAGATGCCCCTCAACAGAGAAATGGATAGAGAAAATGCAGTATATTTACACAGTGGGGTACTACTCAGTTATTAAAAAACAACAACTTCATGAATTCCCTGGCAGATAGATAGAACTAACACACATGGCATGCACTCACTGATAAGTGGATATTAGGATAAAAGTTCTGAATACCCATGATACAACTTAACAGACCATATGAAGCTCGAAAAGAAAGACCAAGGTGTGGATGCTTCAATCCTACCTAGAACAGAGAACAAAATAATCATGGGTAGAGGGTAGGGAGGACTTGAGAGGAAGAGAGAAGAGGGATAGAAAAAAAGGGGGTAGGATCACATGTGTGAGGAGACTGTGGAGAGGTACAGAGGGTCCAAAAATTAAATAGAGTTGTGTAGCAATGTGGTATGGGGAACTGGGCATAACCAACACAAAGTCTCAGATGCCAGGAAAGGACATGTGCCTGCTTGTTTCCACTGGTTTAAAATACCCTTTCACATATTTTTGCACTAAGGTGATGCGTATCATAGATCTTTTTTTAATATTTAATGAACAATCAAAAACAATAAGAACAAATCCCTGTTGCCTCCTCCCTCCCCATGCCTGCCACCTCACCCTCTCCCACTTATCAGCCCTGTCATTCCCCTACACTGGGGCACAGAACCTTCACAGGGCCAAGGGCCTCTCCTCCCATTGATGACCAACTTGACCATCCTCTACTATACACATGCTGCCAGAATAATCATAGATCTTAAATAGTGTTGCTTAGAGGCAGCAACAAGATAGATCCTACTTTGTATTAAAATCTAATAGTTTGTGTCTTTGTTGGGGAATTGGGAAGATTATTAAGTTATTATTGAATAATGCATATTAACTCCTGCCATGGTATTTTGTTTTGTTTTTGTTTTTGCTTTTTCTTGTTTTTGGTGATTTTTCTTAGTTCTTTTTAAATGAACTGTTCTGAAATTGTTCATTTTCTCATTGACTTCCTAGATAAATTTTCTTTTTGTCTATATTCCTCCACTCTTACAGCAAGTTCATCTATTTGTTGCTGTCTTCCCTTACAAATCCAGCTTGTTCAGAAACCTCAAATCTGAGCTGAAGACCAGTGGGCTCACCAAGAATCTTCTAGTCATTTATCCTCATGGGGCGAGCACATTCCAAGTATGAGATACCGTTGTTGGACTATCCAAACTGTATCATGTAAGCCAATCCAAAGCATCTCCTTTCAAAGTATATTCATCCTATCAGTTCTATTCATGTAGAGAAAAATACACCATGTCAAGAATGATCTGCCCCAGGAATGGATTGATGCTATGATAAATAGTTAGCTTCCAAATAAAAGATTTCAATTCCCTCTCCTCTCCTTCTTGTATCATGTGTTTTTATCCCTCACACTTTCTGACAAGGGATGATAGAGAGGGAGGCCCTCACCAAGATGCTACCATTATAATAGTCTCAGACTCCACATAAATGAGAAAGTAAATTTCCTTTTGTTATAAATGTCCCACCCCCAGACTACTGTACCCTGTTATGGCAACATTAACCAAAATACGATAAACAGAAGAGGCTTAATAATAATCACAACTAAATCAAAAGAACAAAAAAAAAATGCCAAGACCAAGAAAAACTTGAGTTGCCAATGGAAAATACTTACTCTTGGGCTAGCAGTGAAAGATAGGCAAAGAGAATAGAAGAGTTAAGACCTGCAGTTGCCTACACTACACTGAGTAATCACTAAATTACTCAGCATGAGGCCGGGCTTTGGATTGATTCTGTTAGGAATCATTGGTTGCCATGATTCCCTCATGGAACAGTTAGAATTTATTAAGGTCTGCACTGCGGTCTACTAGACAGGTTTAAAGGGGGAAACAGAGATTTCCAAGAGCTTGGCCTTGTGACCTGTTCCTCTGCAAAACTTGAGTCTGGTGCTAGTGGAAGGAGCAACAGGGATGTGGAAAATAAGGCTCGTGGGGTGGCATTGCTGTGTTCCATTTGTCACAGACTATAAGCCAGCTATCAGTGTTCTGCAATCCCACAACCCTGAAACATACTATTAACCACACTGCTCACTAAAGCAAACAATTGCTAGGTTCATTTCCAAGTGGCATTATAAATACTGGCTCAATCAGCATTCATACCTAATAAAATACATCTATTAAAATTTGTGTCCCTTATCATGGCCCTGCACAGCATCTGAATTTAGCATATGACAACAAATGCTGGCTGAATTGGAACAGTCTCATAAAGACTGTTATTGGGATGATTCTAACATTAGAAGTATGTTTCTTTTCATACTGGGCCATTAATGATCAAAGTATTGAAGGGAAACAGAGGCTAGAGGAATTGACATAGGTACAGGCCACACTGGAATAAAATAGTAAACATTTCATTATTTACATTGACATGATATATATGTATGTTCATCCATCCATACAGAAACATAGCTTACCAGCACAAAAGTTAACAAGTTTGACAATTGTATAAATGTTTCAGGACATGCCATTTTTATTAATCATAATATTTATTGATTATAAGGAAATGATTTTATTTTCATTTTTTTTCTTAAAGCAGGATCTCACTATACAGCCAAGGCTGTCCTCAAACTCTCCACTCTTCTCACTCTTCTTAGTCATAATTTCTATGTGCTTGGCTTGAGAATGAGTTTTTAATCGTATTATCAGCAGTAATAGAAGGCAATTGTAACTTCTCAGAGTAGAACTACAAAGATGGCCTATGACTCAGATAACAAGGGATATTTTTGATGACAAAGAGCCAAAGCAGACTAGAAGAAGAGATGAAATGTGGTAGAGACAGAGAATAGAGGACAAGCTACCCTGGATGATCTATCCAGAAGCAGAACTTGAGATGAGTCACTGGCAACGCTGTAGAGACTATTGTCTCGAGGAGACCTTTGCTAAAAATGAGACAACCATGATGGGATAGAAAACAGAGTTGAGCCAATATATGCTGCAGGTATGGTCATGTTTTTGCCTTCGTTTGATGAAGTACTTGGAGCACAAACAGTCCCACAGTTTTGTGACGGCAAGGGTGAGGACATAGACTGTTATACTTCCCCAATATCCTGCCGGGGTGAGGACACAGACTGTTATACTTCCCCATTGTCCTGCCAGTGAATGACCTGGTTGCAGGAAGAGGATACATGCTCTTACATCCTTAGAGCCACATGGTTCCCACATCCTTAGGAAAGATTCAAGTATAAACATTTCATCTGTATGTGCATTTGCTCTGGTTGGTTGCATCACTAACGGAACAAAGAAGACAAAGCATGTTTGGCAATCGGAAGAGAACACTGCTGGAGACTCTCTGTAGAAAATGAGATAGATAGAGGAGATTCGTGTGGAGCAAGGATGATGATCTGGGAAAATATGTGAAGTTTGAAGACAAATTTGCACTTGTGTTTCATAAACAGCGAGTGAAATAAAAACAGAGTTATTCCTTTTTCATTACGGAAGCTTGGAATGTGAATAGACTTCAATCTGCAAGTCTTCTAATGATTGAAAAAAAAGCATTTTAACATAACATTACTCCTATAGGTCTGTCTTGGCCACATTCCTCTCAAGAAATGGAATGCCTCAGAAGAGGGAGAAAAGCCTGCCTTACACATCTGTTAGATAGATATCATATTAAACTTCTAATGAAGTTTTAATGAATTATTATTATATTTATAAGTTAATCCATCTCTCAATTCACATGAGAGGTACTGTATTTGCTTTACATGATAACACAGAGACAGACAACTGGACAAGATTCAGAGAATAAGCCTGCAGAAAATGTAAACTTAAATAGGACATTTATAGATATTTTAATTTTTGTGGTTTGCATAAAATATAATTTGGAAATAACTTTTTTTTTTTTCCGAGACAGGGTTTCTCTGTGTAGCCCTGGCTGTCCTGGAACTCACTCTGTAGACCAGGCTGGCCTCAAACTCAGAAATCCACCTGTCTCTGCTTCCCAAGTGCTGGGATTATAGGCATGTGCCACCACCACCCGGCTGGAAATAACTTTTTCGAATATTCATGGTGAAATAATCCTTATTAGGATCAAGCAAAAGGGTAGCTACTGGTCAAATATGGCTGTTTTGCAAGTTTGCAGGTTTCACACCAGACCACATTTTGTAATGGAAGTCTGACCTACATCTTCAGTTCTCTGATGCAGCTACTTCCTGCTGACCAACAATTAACAAAGCCAGTGGTAAGCCCAACATTTATTACTCAGGGATAATCCAAGGACCTAAGAAGTGAATTCTGTAATGACTTTAGATAAGATGGCCAGCCCAAGATTAAAATCTGTTTTACATAAATTTTTTTTTGTCTTTTCTTCTGATGGGAAATTAATGGAGAAGGGACATCAATACAAGAAATCTCAACTGATGCCACTCTTCTAGAAAAGCACCTCCAGCTTGCCCATGACAGCAGCCTGCAGTCAGGGGACCTTTGCAGCCTCGCCTCAGCCTTTCAGGCTCTATAAATATTTACATTCTTCTGCTTGGTGGTCACCTCCCACAGAAAGCATGTGATGCTGGCTTTTTCTTCATCCATCCATATCTGTCATTTTCCTCTTTTTGTTCCATCCTTTTCTCTCTACTTATCTCTGCTTTACTCCTTTAAGTGGTTACAATAGTGAGTTTTTAGTAACAGACAGGAGAAACTTTCTGTTTTACTCGATTTATACACTACTAAATTCGTTATCATAAATTAAAAATAGCTACACACAGGAATTTCTGTACCGTGGTTGTATGGAGAACTTGTATTTCTATGATCAGATGTTACAAAGTAGGGTATAGGGCTATAATATTTATTTTGTTGAAACAATTATTGAAGGGAAATGCTAATTTGTTCCAAGTAATGTTATAAGCTTGATAATAGTAGACATTTGGCTGTATTTGTTATATTTGTTTCTTATAACATAGGTACAAATTAGTACATTTAGAAAATCATTCATGAAAACGCAGTGAGGATTACAATTTTATTCAGTACTGGGGTTTGAACAAAGCATGTGTATTTGGGCAGGTGTTCTGACTCTGAGCCATGTCTCAAACTCTTTTTATTCATTTTCAGATACTGTCTCACTAAGTTTCCCAGAGTGGCCTTGAACTTATTCTGCAGTTCAGGTAAACCTTGAACTTGAAATCCTGCAACTTCAGCCTTCCAAGTAGCTGAGTTTATAGGCTTATGGGACAAGGCCAAATTTAACTGTTAATTCCCATATCTTTTGCTAGAAGTTATTCTAAGAAATGTAATCTGAAAAGAATAAAAATGATTGGAGGATTAAAACATAAATAAGTTTATAATAATATACACATGTAGAGAAGCCAATGAAAAAAGTAGGATGATTTCCCTACTACATCAGACTGAGCAATCCCTATAGGCTATAACAGAGAGTAAATGAGAGCTAACCTAAAGTCAGTTGAAAGGAACATCACAAAGATGAAAAACATAAGTCATCCATTTTTTTATGAAGCCTGTTTAGAAAAACAGGTGCAGTTATTAAGTTCCATGAGAATGAATGTTATATCTAAAATTACAACTATAAACACCACTCTGCTGTAGAGCAGTTTTCTCTGAGATTGCAGTCTTCCATTTTGGAGGGCAGCTCATTAAGACACAGGAAGACTGTGAAACAACATAATGTTCTAAGGGAGGGGATACAGGTTTATCCTTCTCTGAAACTCATTAAACACAGGATGTCTGAAGGGGGAAGTGAAACGTTCCATCCGCTAAGCTCACCAGCTTTACTAGGCTCTTGAATCCTGGTGCGTATATCTCTCACACACCTTATTCTCAGACTCAGAGATCTGCCTGGAAGAGATACCCTCCAACCTGCAACACTGAGCTGCTTGAAGATTGTGAAATCTAGATTTCCAGATTTTTTGAATCATCACCCATGGTGCACTGGGCTTTTGCTGATTTAGCTTTAGTTGAGTCATTTTTGTTCCTGTAAGTTACTCCTCACCCATACTCCTATAATTCACTGGCTTACTAAGTTGGACTTTGGTGGCATCTGTACTTGAGTATGTCCTTGGTTCCCTAAATGGGATGAGTAGATATTTGTTGACATTTATCCAGGAACAATGTCTCACAACAATTGTGTGTGTGTGTGTGTGTGTATTATATATGCTTAAAAATATTTTATATTTAGCATAAAAGGATTAAGAGAAACCTCAAAAACTGTCACTTTTGTATTTTTAAAATTGTGTAGGCAAAACATTGACAAAGAAACAAATGGAATGTTTGACCTTTAATAAATTGTAAGTGTAAAATAACTTAAAGGGTTTTTTTTTGTTTGTTTGTTTCTGTTTTCTTTTTTCGAGACAGGGTTTCTCTGTATAGCCCTGACTGTCCTGGAACTCAACTTTGTAGACCAGGCTGGCCTCAAACTCAGAAATCCATTTGTCTCTTCCTCCCAAGTGCTGGGATTAAAGGTGTGTGCCACCACCATCTGGCATGATAACTTAAAGTTTTAAAAAGCTAAATCTTTCTTTCATCAGAGTCATTGCGATATACTCTTTATTGGATTGGTTAACTGAAAATGAATACACTGGAAGGCACTTGAACCACATCCACATTGGCCCATCTGGAAAGTAGTTTCTGTTCAAAACTATTTGGTATAAGGGACTTGTTGACAGTGATGGATTTCAAATCACATTTTTCATTAAATGCAAACATCAGCTGATGTTAGGTTTGAAAATTGCCTGTGCCCCTTCCTTAGTGAGGAGTCTGTTATGTGAATTTCCAGTGTGTTAGCTATTCCCATGACGTGATACATTCTGATTTCCCTCTGGGTCTTCCTTCCACATTCTTCTTGTATCTTCATAGTTGTTGAAATTAATAGCTAATATATTCAGGCTCAAATGTGTTCCTGCAACCCATAATGTTGTTAATTAGTACCTAAGTTTGACAGGGTATCATAAAACTATGCATATTGTTTTCTATACAAAATGGTGCACACAAGGTTATAAAGTGCAAACTATCAAATCACTCCATAAAATAGACACTAGCATATTGGAGGAAAGGATTACCATATTCAGGTTAACAGGATCAAAAGTCATTTTGCAAGCGGCTTAATGCTGTGTCCATGTTATTTTCTGACAGTTCATTAGTTTTTAATTTTTGCTGGCATCAGAAAGACAGCTCACACTCAGCAGTAAAGCTGTGGTAATCTGTGCTGATGGACAAGTCCAAGCCAGTGTTCTGGGCAGACATTGACAGCTCTATGATAGCTCAATCAAAACTGGCAAAGACTCATGGAGTCCTAGTTAGAAAGTAAATGACAACTCACACATATACTAAATAGATGAAAATGAACAAACACCAAAACAGCGATTTCTTCTGTCATGTTTTCCAAAGAGGTTTACGTTGGGTTCTGTCCATGGAGACTGCTGTTTTATGTTTTAGGGGCCTGAAGTGCTCAGGCATTATTTCACAGTCATGGATCAGAAAAATATATAACCATAGAATACACATCAATTACAGATGTGTAAAGATATCTATGATCATGAGTAGATACTTCCAGCCTGGGCTGACTCCCTTAACTGCATCAATGATGATGCCCTTAAAGTGTGATGTGTTCCTGATTATAACCTATTAATTTATATATACTCCCATTTGTCTACTTATGTAACTTCCTCCATTCAAATTCCAATCCTTACTATGATTCTTCAGGCTTCCATTGTAGACTTTGGCTGACCATCATCCCCTTTAATGCTGATAGGTCACACTCAGACTGTTAGGACCCAATTATTGACTGCTGATCTACAAAGCGTTTGGGTAAGCAAGAAAAGTTAGCCAAACATTCAACTTTACTAGAGGCCAAGACACCAAAAGTAGAGAAGCTTGAGCAGAAACAGGAGAGAAAATAAATTGTAGGGTTTTTTTGTTTGTTTTATTTTTTTGTTTGTTTCTTTCTTGGGTTTTTTTTTCCAGGTGAGCCTGGAAAATGAACAGCTTTAGAATGTGGGGAAATATTAAGGCACTGAATTATAACTCATTAAGTTAGGATAGTTGATAGAATACTTATCTAAATTGCCAAATATGATGGTCTGGGTGCAATAAATGTATGTCATACCGTATAGTTTACACAATTGTTATAATCTTGTTCAATTTATATCTGAGAGAAAAAAGCATTGTAATGGATTGAATAGGGGGAATTGTTGAGGTCTTGTCTTTTACTGTATATTGTAATGCTAAGTATGTGCTCCCAAGCCCTCCAGTCTGCAGGCAGCCCCTGACCCCAAGTTAATTCTGATGTAAATAAAGATACTGACAGCCAATAGCTGGGCAGGAGAGATGTAGGTGGGGTTGAGGTTTCAGGGCCTTGGAAAAAGGGTCACAAAGAGGGGAAGGAGAAGGAAGCCACCATGGAAGAAGTAGAACATACAGGAGGTAGAAGGAGAGCTGCCATGGGCTAAGGACCACGAGAACATGGACCAGAGGGCTGCCCAATTGCATTAAGAACAGCCCTGATGGACATAGTAAATAGTAAGTGACAAATTGTGGTTATCATATCAATAGAAAAGCAGATTATAACAACATGGAGGGTAGGCAGCTGCCCAGCTATTGTGTTGCCTAATACATATTAAAAATATAAAGGCTGAGTGTAACTTCATCCCATCACACAAATGGTCTAAAGTGGGGAAGAAACCCTGGGCCTGCATTTTTCAGATTTACTACTACAGGGAGAGGGCATCCTTAGAGTGTGTCTCCCCTTGAGAAGGGCAGGCATGAACAGTGTGTATAAGAGCAGGATACATCATCCCTTCAGGAAGTGGAAAGGGTGTTTGTAGAAGCTGAGGACTTCTGTGTGAATCATACTCCTGTTGGTCTGACTGAAAGTCTGAGCTGAAATTCTAAGAGAACAACCTTAAGGGACAGATTGTTTCCTTTCATTCATGGTTTCAGAAACTTAGGCTATCAATGAAGAGTGTGGAGCAATTTCCATCATGGCTGCCAGTCTCATAGACATATGAAGATACCTTCAAAAGCATTAACTAAGATAAATATGGGTGGCACTGATATATAGTGGAAGTTCAGAAGAAAGAAAGAAGAAAATCAGAGATTCCACCAGCATAAGCTCTACCTTAGCTGTTGAGCAGCTGAGGCTAGCAAAGCTGCTGAAAGACAGACCAATGTCTGAGGCTAGCAAGACCGCTATATCCTCATTCAGTGACAGCTGTCACTGTGCGTGTTCACCAGCGATGGCCACAGCATTGTTCCAGCCTTGTAGAACCCTAACAAAGAAATTCAGACTAAAAGTAC
Source organism: Hylomyscus alleni (assembly GCA_019843855.1). NCBI lineage: Eukaryota > Metazoa > Chordata > Mammalia > Rodentia > Muridae > Hylomyscus > Hylomyscus alleni. The sequence goes on along the minus strand of JADRCC010557688.1, from coordinate 7,124 downwards.
AGCTCCAAAGCTGTCTTTGTGGCAAATGCCTTCCTCCTGGGACCCAGAAACAGTTAAACAGTATGGGCAAGAGGCAAAACAGAAGCCCCTGAGGAAGGACTGAATCCGTGAAGAGACACCATGAATTAGACAGTGATTGAGATAATGACACTCAGATCTGAATAAAAATTTATAGCATCAGACAGAGTGTACCAATCATACTCAATTATGTTTTCTACTATTAGTGAAGTAGAGATTGGGCTAGCATGAATTTGATTATATGTATTTAATTCTGGGAATTTTGCAGAGGGATCACAGCAAAACTCCTTTCTGAGATAGATTAATATTCACACAAGCCTGATAAATGGACATGAAATGTACTGTCATTGCCACTAAGAAATGAGAACTTCGAGACTCACTGTGCTAGATGTTGTCTTGTAATCTATGACCTGCTCATTCCAAGGCCCTGCTTATTCCTGCATTAGGCTTCCCAAACAGTCACACAATACAATATAATTCAGCCATAGGAAATGGGGACGGGTCATCTAGTATAACATGATCTATAAAGAGGGTGCCAGTTTCTCTGTGCACTAAAATTTAATTAGAGAGAGAGGGTACCTGTCACCCAGGACACCATGATTCTCCCATACAGAGAGGGCCTCCGTAACCCAGAACACTCAAGCTGGCCCACAGAGAACATTATACTGTTTTTCTTATGACAGGAAAACCTGTAATAAATAATTGCTGCTTAGTCACATTTGTAGTGAGCTTTGGAAATCAGCTTCTAACTGTAGAGTATCTGAACTAGGGACACAACTTAAGAATGAACACAGTCTAACGGAGAGAAAAATGTACATGTTGAATTAATAAGAGCACTGAAGACCTAGAGAATAATCAGCTCATTTACAAAGAGCTATAAATAAGATATTAAAACTGCCACAGTAACAACGGGTTACAGAGGGACAAGAAAAATCCTGAAAGCCGGGCAGTGGTGGCGCACACCTTTAATCCCTCCACTTGGGAGGCAGAGACAGGCGGATTTCTGAGTTCGAGGCCGGCCTGGTCTACAGAGTGAGTTCCAGGACAACCAGTGCTATACAGAGAAAGCCTGTTTCAAAAAAAACAAAAAACAAAACAAAACAAAAAAACCCAAACCCAAAACCAAAAACAATAACAAAAAAAAAAAAAAAAGAAAGAAAAATTCTGAGAAACCAACCCCTGTCCTTAGGAGAAAGTAGGAGGAAATGGCAGCCTGGAGGACCAGGGATTATGACTGCAGGACACAGAAAGGGCTTCAGGCATCCTGGCAGAGCAGAAAGAACGGTCAGGTATTACAAATAAAATCATATTATAATATATTAGTTGCAAATAGTTAATATCTATCTTTCATATAAAATTAATATTAGAATTTGTATTTGTTGAAATGGTAAATTTATTTTTACATTTAATTTATGTTATAAAATAAAATGTATTATATATTTATAATATTTACTTCTCTTAAAATATAAAATGCATTTTAACTGTTAAGTGGTAATTTTCAATATAAATAAATAAGAATTCTTTAAGTGTGGTCTTATGAGTTCAATCAAAACAGACCACCTGCATGATTATGGTGCTCTGCGTTTATATCAAATATTCCTATTACCTAGGCACACTACTGTGCAGTTCATTATCAAGGTTCTGATGGTTCTTGTGCAAGCAACTCTACTGCACTGTCAGCCATGTAAGATACAGAACATGGTTATTTGAAAATAAGTATGAACAATCAATGCTGCTGACTTCTGTGTTTACTATATGTAATGGTAAATAATGATTGTCAACTAAGTTCTGTTAATACCTTTGGGGAGTATCTAGATTAGGCTGATGAGATGGAAGACCACACTGAGGGAGACATTATAACTAGATTTGGCTCCTTGACAGAATGACAAAGAGTAATTTGACAAAATGTCACCATTCCTCTGTGTGTGCCTCCTCACGGTGGATGCAGTGATGTTTGCTGCCTCTTGTTCTCCCTACATTCCTCTTCATGATGCCCCTTAGCATCAAACTGAGAGACAAAATAAGCCCTTACTTCTTTAAGGTACTTGTCTCAGATACTTGTGTCACAGCACCAAGAAAAGTAGCCAATACACAATAGTAAACTGTTATGTACTGCTACAGAGTACACCTCTGCTTATCAACATCAGAAACAGTTAACTGCAGGTGGTGGTAGATCCTCAGAGCACCCAGACTGAGGCCCTGTCATCTTAGGAGGTAGCTCCATGCACACTGCTACCAGAGAACTCCTTCCAGGAAGAAGAGAGGCAGAGTCAGAAGATAATATCAATGTCATGACCAAAAGCTTGAAACAAAGTAAAAAACCTAACATAGTGAACAAAAGGAAAAGGTTTTGAATAAGATATAAAAAACAAAGAATTTTATTCTTTATAGATTAGTCAAGAAGTTTTACAAATTAAATTTCTAAAATTGCAATAAGCTAAGTTTAACTTAATGCAGTATAAGGAAGTCTCTAAGTCTATAGCCATTCACAGTAATGTCCTAGGCTTTCATATTCACCACTCACAACAGCTTCTAATCTTGTGAGCTCCATTCATCATTAATTCCCTGTTCAGGTATAGCATTAAATACTATTTTTCTGCTGTACTATGCCTTTTCTATGTTTAGAAACACTTATATATGCAAGTGCCTTTGCATTAAAATGAAACACAGTATTCAGTTCAGTGCTATGCTGTGCATGTTTATAGTCTACTGCTAACTGCCATATAGCCTGCATGGGTCATAAGCTATACTGGCCAGGTTTGTGATAGGGAAATCTTTTCTATTTGCACAAAGCATGCTTCAGTTTGTATTCTTGTCCTTAAGTCAAGTATGGCTGTATTAACATAATAAATGTTGTCAGTAGAGGGCACTGAAGTGACAATGGACAAGAACATAAGTCTCTTCTTGGGTTTGGCATGCTTCCTCTGGCTAGCTCTTGTAATCCCTGGATGACAGCCCTATGATTTTCATCCAAGGTTGAATATCTTCATCCAGATGGCCAATGGTACCAGAGTTTCACTAGCAATCTAATACAATGTTTTTAGTTTCTTCTCTTTAAGTTTTTATTCCAAGAAGTAATTCTTGACAATTTCCTGCTTTGAACTTATCTCAGGCACAGTTTCTTCATCTTCATCCATTTCACATTTAAGTAGGGTATGTTCCACGTTTTTGCCTTCCTTGGAGGTGGACAAAGGTATTCACTTCTCTCTAAATCCCTGACAGCTCATTTTTTTCTTGCCATTGGGATTATGATTTTTTTGGCTGTCCACAGTCAGTGCTACTTTTCTGATATCTATTTTAGTCCCTTCACACTAAGAATGCTCAAGAATCTCAGGGTTTCACAGCTAAGAATCAGTACAGTCAACATCACTACTTCAAGCTACTAGTGAACATGACAGCTACCTCCTCACTTTGCTTGTTAAACCATGCCCTGTCCTAGCAAACAACTGACATGAGGAAATGAGTCAATTGTATATATTTTTGTCGGACTCTACTTGGCTACTCCATTCACTGTATCCTGTAAACATTACAAAGCTCATGCTTTTATGGAGAGGAGGGCCAGTGGTACCAGACAGAGTTTATTGTACCAGGGAATACAAGCAGGCAAGAGAGCTGATTAACTGTGCATTTGATTTGGGTCTTATTCTCAGTAACAATGAAATCTTAAACAACTCACCCAATTGTATTGAAGTTCATTTAATGAAATTGAGCCATAAAACTTTCTAATGGAATGGTATATGAGGTAATTAATTGCACAACTAAATAATTATTTGTAATATCCAAAGGGAGAGAGAAGAAAGGCAGGAATAGCAGTAGTAGTAATGATGGTTATGACAGTGATTACTTGAGTTTCTTTACTCTACATGCCTACATTTTAGGTGCAACTTGAAGGAAATACAGATGAGGGACAGCTGTACAGCACAAATAGAAACTTAGGAAATCACAATTCCAAATGAAGAAAAGGTGCTGCATCACGAGGCCCAAAGGAAGCTGTGATGGAATATTTCCTTTCTGTAACTACTTATTGACTGCTCATTTTGATTTTCTTAAGAATTTGTTTTTCAAGCAGCAGAAAGAATCAGATGCAGATACTAGCACTCAACCAATGGACAGAAGCCTGGGAACACTGTGACTCAATTGGAGAAATGCTAGAAGAAGTGGAGGAGGAGGGCAGTCCTGTGGGAAGACCAGCAGTCTCAATTGACCCAGACACCCAAGATCTCTTGGACATTGAGCCACCAATCAGGCAGCATACACCAGCTGATATGAAGCTCCAACACACATACAGCAGAGAACTCCTGGATCTGGCCTCAGTTCGAGAAGGTGCACCTAATCCTGAAGAGACTTGAGGCCCTAGGGAGTGGGAAAGCCTGGTGGGGTAGGAGTAGGGAGGTGGGGACATCCTCTGGGAGACGGGGGTCAGGGGTGTGTGGACGAAGTATGGGATGGGGTGTGGTCAGGGTCAGACCAGGAGGGAGATGAAGACTGGATTGGAAAAAAAGGATTAAAGAATAGAAAAAATATTAAAAAAAAGAATTTGTTTTTTGTGATGACATTTATCATTTTTTTTTTGTGAATGATGTGATAAAACAGAGATGGGAGATCTCACTCCCTGAAATGCATCATCTTTGCCAAAGTTTAAATGAAGGATGTCAGAATTAGTTGAAAGAAAAATTATGTTCAAAAAATTTAGATGCAAATAAGATGGGTGATTCAGAGTAATGTTGTAGGTCCTAGAGGTGGAGGAAGACAAAGAAGAGTGGGAGAAAGAGGAAGAGAAAAAAATGAGGAAGAAGAGAAAAAGGTAAAGGAAGCAAAGGAGCATGCCATGCCCACCCCTGTGTATGATGGTATTCAGAGATGTCCCAGCTAATTCAAGGGTGTGTAGAAATAATAATAAACATTGCTTTTTGCCAGGTTTTTGGGTTTTTTTTTTTTTTTCTCGAGACAGGGTTTCTCTGTGTAGCCCTGACTGTCCTGGAACTCACTCTGTATACCAGGCTGGCCTCGAACTCAGAAATCTGCCTGCCTCTGCCTCCCAAGTGCTAGGGTTAAAGGCGTGTGCCACCACTGCCCAGTGCTTTTTGCCAGTTTTATATCTAATGTGTGATATATTAATTGAGATACAACTAAGATTTTCGTCTAAAAGTATTTCCTCTAGTGGATCTTTGTACTGTAGAGTTTTCAGGACTATGCAGATGTTTGACTCAGATGTGTACACTTCGTATATTTTCTAGATCAAATGCTGAAGTTTTTGACTGCTGCCCTATCAGATTTGAAAACCTAAATTGCAATATCCAGAAGAAATCAAAGTACAGATATAAAAATCATAAATAAAATTTGACTGACATATAAAGTCTCAAAATCCTTTTAAGGAATCCATATCAGAGACTAGAGAGATGACTTAGCAGTTAAGAGAGATGATTTTTTTCTAGAGGATCAGGCTTCAGTTCCTAGTAACCGTTACTTTGCAGCTAACAATTCTTGAAACTCCAGTTACAGGAGATTTGATACCCATTTTTTGGCTTCTGTGGGCACTACATGTATGTGTTATAGAGACATACATAGAGGTAAGACACCCATGCTCATAAAATAAAATAAACTCCGAAAAAATAAAACAAGTTAGTATCTATAAAATACAGAATAAAATATGTAACAGCTTGGTCACCTGAGAATAATCTTCCCAAAATCTACAAATGGACACAATGTTACCATTGCTTTCAAACTGGCAGTTACCTAAAATTGATGAGGTAAAGCAAACCATTTACGATTTGCATCAGAACTTATACATATTTTTTTCTATGCACTTGTAGAATTCTAAGTAGTCATTCAAGGTATTTCAGCATTCACTTATTAGTGGTTTAGAAGTATTTATTATAAAAAATTCAAACATACAAAACTAGGTTATGATAAAATATATAACTATACCATACATGTACTCACAGACATATATATACACACAAACATATACAAGATTAAAAATAGATAAAAATCTTTTTTATTTTCATTTTTTGTTTTTTAAACTTTATATATTTCTTTGGTTTATTTTATAGTCCATATTTTATTTCACCCTTGTCCATGACTGTTCTACATTCCATACCTCCTCCCCAACCCTGTCTCCACATGGAAGAAAGAAATTGAAGATCTCAGAAAATGGAGAGATAAAAATCTTTTAAAGTTATATAACTGCATTGCCATTATTAGAAGGATAAAAATAAAGATTTTTTTTTTGATTTTTCGAGACAGAGTTTCTCTATAGAACCCTAGCTGTCCTGGAACTCACTCTGTAGAACAGGCTAGCCTTGAACTAAGAAATCCACCTGCCTCTGCCTCCGAAGTGCTAGGATTAAAGGCATGTACCACCACTGCCTGGCTAAGATTATTTTCTAAATATCTAAATTTACTTAGATCATAAATATCTAATATCTAATATATAGTGAATTTTGAGTTTTACACAAACATATATTTATTAGAAATGAGATCAGACTTACTCCCTTTCATAGGTCCGTTCTGTGTTGAATTCAACCTTTCTATCCTCCCACATCTACAACACATGCAGAGTTTGAGCAGGAGACATGTCCTGTACAGCAACCTTGACTCCTTTGTACACCTGATTTTATTCCAACCAAGCCATTTACAAATTCTAGGCTCAATCTGTGCATTCTTCCTTCTGCTCCAACTTTCTATGTCCATATCAGATTTAGAACTAACAAAAAAGGTCCTCCTGCTCAGAACCTATTGCATAAATACCAGTAATATGAACCATCAAACTAGTATCTTCATTCCAAACTTATCACTAGTCCTGTAAAAATTTTTGCCAATGACATTTTTCTTGATGAAATCCAGAGTGTAGAATCTAAAAGAACAATCAAAAGCTTCAAGAAAGAATTCAGGGTGTTTTTTAAAAAGACACAGAGAAATGGCCCAATGAAACTACAGAGAAAAGGCTTAAGGAGGAAAAAGAAACAAACAAACAATACCCCCCTCAAAAAAAAAAAAACCAAAAAACAATGGCTGTATAATTCCCAAGAAAACACCTGGTGGAAATGACAATTCAGGAATTAGATTAGAATTCAGTAAGAAGATAGAAGCATTCAATAGGACTT